>CAUYMX010091777.1:0-10075 GCA_963573855.1 Lepilemur septentrionalis | reverse complement strand
GTATGTTCATTATCTTGATTTTGTTTATGGTTTCCTACACATATGCATATATTAAAACTTCATCAAATTGTAGCCTGTATTAGTTTTCTATTGCTGCATAACAAATTAGCATAAACCTAGTGACTTAAAAACTACACAAATTTATTATGTCACCATTTCTATGGGTCAGGAATACAAGCAAAGGTTAACTGGATCCTCTGCTCAGAATCTCACCAGGCTGAAATCAAGGTGTCAGCCAGGGCTGTGATCTCATCTGAGACTTGGGGTTTTAGAATCCAATGACTTGTGTCCCCGGATTCTTGCTGGCTGTCAGCTAGGGATTCTCTCAGTTCCTAGAGACTGCCCTCAGGTTCTAGCTATGTGACCCTCTCACAACACAGAAGTTTACCTCATCAAAGCCAGCAGGAGAATCTCTCTCCAGTCTGCTGTGATGGCTACTAACCTGATCATGGGAGTGATGATTCCATTGTATTCACAGGTCCTACCCACACTTAAGGGAGTTTGCTTGGGCTACCATAACAAAACACCATTAACTGGGTGGCTTAAAAAACAGCAATGTATTCTCTCACAGTTCTGGAGGCTGGGAAGTCCAAGATCAGGGTATCAGCATAGTCGGTTTCTGGTTAGGCCTCTCTTCCTGGCTTGGAGATGACTGCCTTCTCTCTCTATCTTCATATAGCCTTTCCTCAGTGCATGCATGTGGAAGGGGAAAAAGAGATTTCTCTTTCCTGTCTTCTTTTAAGGCCACTAATCCCATTATTAGGGCCCTGCCTTTATGACCTAACCTAATCCTAATTATTTCCCAAATGCTCCATCTCCAAATATCATCCCATTGGGGAGGGTGGTTAGGGCTTCAACATATGAATTAGAAGGAGGCACAAACATTTACTCTATAACAGAGGGGATTATGTGGGGTGTGTACTCCAAGGAGTGTAAACCTTGGGGTCTATAATAGAATTCTGCCCACCACATATCCTTGAAATTTATTTCATGTCCGCTTATTTTTAAAAAAACCAAAATGATGTAAGGGAAAGAAAAATCATATTATCTATCACCAGACTTTTGGGCAATAATGTTTTATGCCAGAAAAAAAAAGTAGAGTAACATTTAAGGTACATTAAAAAAAAATACATGAGCCGTGGATTTTATATCCAATAAAACTTACCTTCAAGTATAAAGGGAAGAGGCAAATTTTTATCAACATGCAAGAACTCAGGGAATATTTTTTCTATTTCCTTCATTAGGAATATATTACAGAATGTGCTTTGGACAACCAAAATGAGCAGAGAATTATCAACATCAAAACTGATGATGAGTATTAAAGATATAGTTGTCTGTAGAACCCAGGGTTAGGTTTGTTCCAGGTGGGAACTCAAAAAGTATGTATGGGACAGAATGCGGTTAATGGAAAATCAAGGTTTGTGAATCAATAGCCGCAGGAGTCTGGAGAGTCCCTGGAGTTGTAAACCTAACAGACAGCTGCAGCCGGCATTCCTATCCTCCCTGATAAGGATGGAACTACACCCCTCCCTTATCTCTACAGGATGAGACTGACCCAGGGGCCCCAAAAATCAGTTGTTTGAAAAAAAATTTTTTATTGCAGTGGCTATTCTGGCCCAGGTACTCACTCCCCACTAAGAAACCCTCTATAAAACCCAAGGCTTTCTCCTTCTTCAGGGTGGATGCTCTTTGGCCTCCACCCATCTGCACCCAGATACCCAAAATAAACAGGATTTTGCTACACATGAGGCTTCGTGTGTCTCCCTCTCTCTCGGCTCCAGACCTAACACCCAGACTGAGTGAGGATTAAGGGATGTGAGTATAAGGCCTGGTGTGGTGGCTCACACCTGTAATCCTAGCGCTTTGGGAGGCTGAGGCAGGTGGATCGCTCTAGGTCAGGAGTTGGAAACCAGCCTGAGCAAGAGCGAGACCCTGTCTCTACTAAAAATAGAAAGAAATTAATTGGCCAACTAAAAGTATATACAAAAAAGTAGCCAGGCATGGTGGTGCATGCCTGTAGTCCCAGCTACACGGGAGGCTGAGGCAGGAGGATCGCTTGAGCCCAGGAGTTTGAGGTTGCTGTGAGCTAGGCTGGCGCCACGGCACTCTAGCCCGGGCAACAGAGTGAGACTCTGTCTCAAAAAAAAAACAAAAAAAAGGGATGTGAGTACAGTATATGGCGGCTTTACATTTAAGCAAAGTGGTGAAGTTACTTTTAAAATTGGGTAAAATTGGGTAAAAACATACATAAAAAGTATTTTAAGAGTTCTCAGTAATTTTTAATGGTGGAGATTTTAGTATGGTCTTTTTAAGACTAGTATGTTTGTAACATGGGATATAGTAATAGAGTATTATGGGAAATTCTAATTTTATTATCTCCTGCTTCATGAGAACCAAGATTCATGATATGGAAGAAAGTAGTTACAGTTTAAGTAAAAACAAACAAACAAAATACCATCCCTCACACACACCTCAATCCCTGAATTCTACATGGAAATATATCAATATTATCTGATAAGTTATTTTATATGTGTATATATGCATATGCATATATGTGTGTACACTCATATCTATAGTCCCTACTTTTTCCATCCTTTCCACAAGGATTCTTCTGGCTACACGATCCTGACAAGACAATCACAACAGTCAACTGTACATAATTTCTTATGAAGCACAGACGTCAGGTCCCTTTCCACCAAGCCCAGCCTCCTCCTTTTCTCCACTTCCCTCAAGAACAGACGATCAAGCTTTGCGTCCCTCAGTAACGCAGTCTCAGCTCCCCATTTCCTGTGGAGAAATTCTTGGGGGGCGGATAAAAGCACCTGCACACCTACCTAAAACAAACCGTACTTTGCAGGCCTTAGGCAGTTTAAATCTAAATTTCTGGGGGTAGATTTCTAACCCCTCAGAGACAAAGGTCAACCAGTACATACAATTCCTATTACTAAATACTACGCTTAGTGTCTCAATCTGAACAAACAGCTGGTCCTCCAAATTTGAGGGTTCTGCTTCCACAGATTTAACCAACCTCAGATTGAAAATATTCTGGGAAAAAAGCCAATAAAAATACCAGTACAAAAATAAAAAGAATACAAATAAAAAAGTACAGTATGACAACTGTTTACAGAGCATTTACATTGTATTAGGTATTGTAAGTAACCTAGAGATGATTTAAAGTATATGAGAGCATGAGGCAGTGTGTGTAAAGTTACATGGAGATACTATGTGATTTTACATAAGGGACTTGAGTGTCCTTGGATTTTGATATCTAGGAGGGGTTCCTGAAACCAATCCCCCAGGAATACCGAGAAACAACTGTAATTTATTTTGTTTCCTTCACTGGGTATCAGAGCTTCTCTAAAAATAATGGGTACGTGATTGATCATCCTACATTAGCATCAGGAAACTCCTGGGTGAAAGGGAAGATCTTCCATAAAGGCAAATTCCCGGGTTGACACCCCAAGATAAAAAATATTCACTACTCCCCAAAATGGAAAGTTCTCTGTCACTTTATCAAGGTGCAGAAGCTATTGAGCATCCAGTATTCTATAAGTCAACCCAAAGCTTTCATTGAACAAATACAGTTGGATCACACAGGTGTGCCAAACTGCCATGTGGTTTTCGAGTTCCTAATACCACAAATGTCCCCAATAACGCAAGTTATTGCTTCAGAATGCCAAGATTCCATGGCAGCATTCTCTTTTACTTCAAAAATGAAGTTTAAAAGTATTTGAAAACAAAGTATCAATCAGTTGAGGCTGTAACTGTAGGAAGAACGGTGAACATTGCCCTCCTTTAGAAATCAGTGCTATTTTAGAACGTCCAGGCTGTGAAGCAACTCACACATACTCACAGAAATGTGTGACGGAGATTAAGGCTCTTTAGCAGACGTGGATCCTAGAGACTCCTTTAAGACACAGGCTTTTAGAAACCTTCTCTAGTAAAGCATGCTCTTGTGTCCTTCCAACCCTATAACAGAACAAAACAGTGCATTTCAAAGCACTGACTAGTTACCTCATTTAATCTTCACTAAGCTATAGTAATTAGTAGTGCTATTTTGACTCAATTAAGGAAAGAAGGCCGGGCACGGTGGCTCACGCCTGTAATCCTAGCACTTTGGGAGGCTGAGGCAGGTGGATCGCTCAAGGTCAGGAGTTTGAAACCAGCCTGAGCAAGAGCGAGACCCCCGTCTCTACTATAAATAGAAAGAAATTAATTGGCCAACTAAAAATACATAGAAAAAATTAGCCAGGCATGGCAGCGCATGCCTGTAGTCCCAGCTACTCAGGAGGCTGAGGCAGAAGGATCTCCTGAGCCCAGGAGTTTGAGGTTGCTGTGAGCTAGGCTGACACCATGGCACTCTAGCCCGGGAAACAGGGTGAGACTCGGTCTCAAAAAAAAAAAAAAAAAAGGGAAGAAGCTTAATTCCGTTAGCCCTGTTGGCTTCTACGTCCTTCTTTCATTTAACAAACGTGGTCCAGTTCAGAGAGTGTGCTGACCAGATAGATGCTCATGGAGGTGTTTCAAAATGCTGTAAAAAGCATAAGCACTAAAAATTATTTTCCCCATTAACTTGTCATCAGGAAAATTCCAGGCCAAAGGGAGGCATAGAAGTGGATGTTTATAGAGTGAACTTCTGGGAACAACAAATGTGGAAGATAGAACTTTTCCTCTTTGTAATTGAAGCCAGAAGCAACCTACTTTTATCCTGGGGGTAGACTGAGAAAGAAAGAAAGAAAATTCTCATTTCTTGAGTATTGCATGCATGCCAGGGCATCATAGGCCTTATACGAATCCCCATATAGCCATTATTATCTCCATTTCGTAGATGAGGATAAAAAATATGCCCACATCCATGTATCTGATTTCTGAGAATGCACAATCAAATCCAGACCTATCAATTATAATTATAACGTCTCTTTTCCTTTCCATGGTCTCTCACTGATCAAACCTGTGTTTCCTGGTCTGTAGCCACATCCTGGTTAGCTGCACCCCCAAAATTGTCCTTTTCAGCTGCAGCTAAAACCCAACCAAATAATCACTCTAAGCTATTGAAAAATGATCCAGATAATCCTAACTAAAAATGCAAGGAACAAAAAAATCCATCCATGTCAAGATATTGTTCCCTGTCTCTTGGATTTTGTGTGTGACTGTTTCATTTAAAAGCAGCCTCATCAAGCCAAATTTAAAGAAGTATATCCAAGCAGCCTTTTTGTTCAGCATAATTATAGGGTTTCTTTTCTTCTTTTCAATCTTTAGAAGGTTTTCATAGCTATTTTTAAGAAATTGGGGGAAAAAAAGTTAAACAAAAAAATTTGTTTTCCAAGCTGAAACATGTACTTGTGAAAACAGGATAGTAGAACAAGAAAATTATTCTTGCAGAAAATATCTGAAAAAGAAGATATGCTATATTAAGTCAAACTGAAGAAGGAAGGTAATGATTAAGTGGAATAGAAACCCAGGTCATGTACATCTGTGCTGTATGAGGGTCCACGGCACCTTTGGATGACCTCACCCTCTCACCCTTAATGAGGTTAGGCTTGAGATGTGACCAGGGTTGCTTATGACAGGTGATTTTTGAAGTCACATGTATATAACCTGCATCACAAACCCAAAAGACGTCTCTCTCTCTCTCTACACACACACACACGCACACACACACACACACACAGAGACTTTTATATACGCGTTCTATATATACAACGCAAGATAGTCTTTTACTATTTACGAGAGGCATTTATTACTTAATGGCATTCCAGCTCTCACACAAGACCACAGTATTTCCTGTGCTTGCCTCAGTGCACATTTTTCTACTTCTTTGCACAAGGGAGCCATGGCTGTGTCATGCTGACTTGTCATAGGAAATAGAGTGGGAATTTTTACCATTATTTCTAACTTAGAGCTGTTAGTTCATTTCTAAAGTTACATTAAACAGGTGATGATCGGCCAGGCGCGGTGGCTCATGCCTGTAATCCTAGCACTCTGGGAGGCCGAGGAGGGAGGATCGCTCAAGGTTAGGAGTTTGAAACCAGCCTGAGCAAGAGTGAGACCCCTGTCTCTACTAATAATAGAAAGAAATTAATTGGCCAACTAAATATATATAGAAAAACTTAGCCGGGCATGGTGGTACATGCCTGTAGTCCCAGCTACTCGGGAGGCTGAGGCAGAAGGATTGCTTGAGCCCAGGAGTTTGAGGTTTCTGTGATGCCACGGCACTCTAGCCCAGGCAACAAAATGAGACTCTGTCTCAAAAAAATAAAAAAATAAAAAATAAACAGGCGATGATGAATAACAAGGGGGAGAAGGAATGAATGACTAGGTTCTCACTGCCATCTGGTGGTGAAAATGCAAAAATACAGGCGATACACTCAAATGAAAATAGAATAAGTTTGGGAAATGCATTGTTTTATAATACGTCAAAAAAATGTTCAAATGTTTAATGCAAAACTGATTACCAGATGTTTTATGTTACTGATTTGAATCAGAGCAGTTAGAATATTTGAGCTGCTCTAAACTCACGTTTTTTTTGTTCTTACTATCCAGGAACATAGAGATGTTCCCAGTTTTCAGAACCAAGACTGGTAGAAAAGATTTAACAGTTACTATGTCCGCTTCACCTCCTCATGGGACTCTGCCCCAAAAATACTTATTCCAGGAGAACTATGAGTTGAACTCAATGCCAGGTAGGGGGTGTAGCATTCAAAGGGAACACTTCATCACCTGTTGGCCTCTATTAGATTCTTCAGGTATATTTCCTTAAGTTGTCAACATTATTACATCAGGCAAACTTCAGGATACCATTGTTTTGACAGTGCGGACTTGCAAAGTGACTGATTATGACTGTGCAGGGGACTCCACAGTCCCTGCTTAATATCTAAGCTTCTCCTATCATCTAAGCTTCTGTCACAGATGAGGCAACATGACCTCCCCTTACACAGCACGCCAAACTCTGTATAGGAAATCAAACCTCCTTACATCGTACACACACACAATCGGTTTGTGTCTGCCTTCCAGGCTTTATGCTTTCTTTTCTTTCTACCTGTGTTGCCTACCATACTCTCCTCTTCAATCACTCAGATCCTTGCCAAACTTGAAAAATCGCCACCTTGAAAATGCCTCAAAAGATTATCTATACGTTATCATTTTATCATTTATTTATCTATACGTTATCATGTGTCAGGTACGGTTTTAAAGATTTTAGGCATATATTATTATTTCCAGATCCTCGTAAAAACTATGGGAATTATTATCTCTACTTAAAAGTTAACAAAACTTGGCTCAGAGCTGTGAATAACTTACCCAAGTCTACATGGGGAGTGAGTGGAGAAATCAAAGCAAGCTCAGTCTAATTTAAAGATTAGACTCATTCCTTCCTTCCCCATCACTGTATCAGGACTTGAGCACTCACACAGGCACACCAGTGCACTGTAGCCTTGCACAACTGATACCCTGAATGACACATTTGAATTTAATAACAGAATATATATCTATTCTTACATCACTTTTCTGTGCAATCGTATCCATTTCTCTCAAGAGGCTATAAATGACTTGAGATTAGAAATAATGCTTGACATATCCTTTCAGCAACACCAGAGAGCCCACATTAGCGAGTGGGATGGTCTCTTGGTGAAGGGTGTGGATTCCAAAGTCAGAATGCACTTTTCCGCAGACCAGCTCTACAGGATTGAAAAAAACACTTGGCCTCAGACCTTCAGCTTGTAACTTTGAAAGTTGCTTATGTTAATAAGGCTTTTTGAAAATTCTGTGAGATAATCCATGAAAAGAGCTTAACTAAGATGATACCTTTTACATGTTAAGCACTGAAAAAAAGGCTAATTTATATTATTTCTGTCTCTTTGATACGCTGACTATTCAATGCAGATTGTTGACTGTTTTCAGTGACATAGCCACACTTTCATGAAAGGAAATGATAAAAGTTCTTATTTATCTTCGGAATATTGAATGACTTTGAATGGTGACTCTAGAATAATAGAACAAGACTATTTATATGGCCTGTAGCATCAATCATGTGAGAGATCTGGATAGAGCATCTTTAGCTATTGGAAAAAGCAGAGGGCACCATGCTCCTGGGTTTCCTAACCTGGCAGTGGCCACATGGAAAGTTCTAAATATGAAAATGACAGCCTGCCCTTGTCAGCGTGCTCCTAGAGGCCTGCCAAAGACTGTCATGGTCCCTATCCATCTCTAGTAAATCACAGCAACTAATTCTGCTCTTCTCAAATTTGGCATCTTCTATGACTTTTCCCTAACAGACAAACACAAAAAAGAATAGCAGCACAAAAACCACATAAGTCCCCAAAATCACATCCAGATGAAACTTCATACTTTCTGCTTTCTAGTTTTGGCAGGTCATTGAGAAGCAAAATAGCAGCCACTGAGAGCGAATTCTTATATTTCTGGAAAAATAATTTTTAAATGTGATTTTTAAGGGAAAGAACATTTATCCCTTATCCTAGGGAATAAGAATTTTCCCCAACTACTGTTCAAAGGAGTGTCAATTTTATAAAAGCAGTACATATATACAGTAAGTCCTCGTTTAAGGTCAGTGACAGGTTCTTAGAAAGTACCAATTTAGGCAAAACGACATATAACAAAACCAATTTTACCATAGGCCAATTGATATTAACAAGAGTTAAGTTCTTATGGCATATTTCCACTCACAAAAAACATCACCAAACTTCTAAATAAAGACCCCAAATGCTTCTAACATTAAACAGTGAAATAAACGTAGCCACACATACATTTAAAGAAGATCAGCGAGTGACAGCAGTCAAGGTGGTGGTGGGTTAAATCAAGAATAAATGTTTGCAAAGCCAAAACTGTCAGGAGGACCTCCTTCCACCACAAAGTTCAAACACCAATAATCACAAACAAGGAGGGCTCTCTGAGCACTTTCATCTGACATCATTTATTGTCATGCGTCTGTATGGTTACCGTAGACTTTATGAATTTTTATTTCACAATAATTGGTATTCATTCATTCATTTTCCAACCCACTTATTTCAGTTCCAGGTGGCAGGTGGCCAGTCACCCAGTGCTTATCCTGGGAGCTCAGGGCACCAGCTGGGAACCAGCCCTGGACAGGATGCCAGCTCATGGCCGAGCACGTGCACACACACCCACACTCACACTGGGGCCCTGTGGACATGCTAGTGAACCTGCCAGGCACAGATCTGGGATGTGGGAGGAAACTAGAGAGCATGGAGAAATCCCATGCAGACATGGAGAGAACATGCAAACCCCACATGGACAGTGGCCCCAGCTGGAAAGCGATGTTTTTTCTTATTTACATTATAAAAATGACACTGAATGAGACAATGTTGTTCAAGGACCTGCCGTCTGTGTGTGTGTGTGTGTGTGTGTGTGTCGGTGTATCTCCAAAGCTGATATCATTTCTTAAGCCACTGCCCCACTGCCATGGACACTGATGTCCTAAGAATCCCACCCTTGTTACTATCATGACAAGGGTTACATACCTTAGGACTGGGCTTTGAGATTAGAAAACAATACCACGTCCTTTAACCTTTAATCCAGCAATCGTTTAGGAATCAATCCACAGATACAATAGCAAACATGAAAAATATATCTGCTTAACGCTCTTCGTTACAGCATTATTTATAATATCAAAGACTAGAAACAACTCAAATGTCCATCAAGAGGGGCTAGTTGATTAATGTATCTGGAAAACTGTATACACTGGAATACTCTGAAGATATAAAAAAGGAATAAGAAATATCTCCATGAATTTCTATGGATTATGCAGAATACAAATATTATTGAGTAAGAACAATCGAAGTTGTGGAAAACTTGGATGATATGCTGTCATCATCTAAAAACAGGAAAGGTGTGTGTACTTACATTCAAAAATTAGAGCCGAGCGCGGTGGCTCATTCCTGTAATCCTAGCACTCTGGGAGGCTGAGGCAGGTGGATTGTTCAAGGTCAGGAGGTCAAAACCAGCCTGAGCAAGAGTGAGATCCTGTCTCTACTAAAAATAGAAAGAAATTAATTGGCCAACTAAAAATATATAGAAAAAATTAGCCGGGCATGGTGGC
>CAUYMX010091776.1:0-57013 GCA_963573855.1 Lepilemur septentrionalis | reverse complement strand
ACCAACAGCTGAGAGAAACTGAAAAGAAGCCAAGAGCCTGACAACTCGGGGGCTTGCCTGAGAAATGCCTAAAGAACTCAGGGTCTCCTGAACTGACCTATAGCAAAACACTTTCAGAGCACACAAGGTAGGGACTGATATTTGTAACACTGGTAATAAAGGAAGACTTAAGGATTAAATGAAGTTCTATAACCGTCTGGTCCCACAGATGGAAAAGTTCTTCTCCACCTGGCGACTACTCACTTCTGCAGTGTCTCCCATCGTCTGCAAGCCGGAATCCTTCCAAGCACTTGCATGTGTATGATTCGCCACTGTTCACACACACGTGTTCGCAGCCATGGTCTACGGCTTGGCAGACATCTTTCCCTGAAGAGAGCAGGGCAAGTTAAAACAATGTCATCAACATGCATTTTCCATGGACTTCACGCTGGAGGAGCCATCCATCTCAGCCACTCCACTGCCACTTGAGCTCAGTGACCCACAGGACAGAGAGATAAAACTGAGAGCAAAGTTTAGCAGCTGTAATTCAGGCTAACTCTTCAAACTTTCTCACCATCATCATCATCATCAGTCACCAGCAGCGACTTTAGTGTCTCACAGAAATGCAATTCATCATCAGCTTTCTTTATAGTTTCTCATCTCAGAATGGAAACACTGTTGCTATGACTGCTTAGGAGATTAAACCTCAATTTAGATTAGCAGCACTGAAATCTAATTTTGGCTTTGTCCCTGACATAATACATGGCTTAGGAGGATCACATAACCTCTTGGAGTCTTAGCTCTGCTGTCTAAAATATGAACGTAATAATTCCAGTTATCCATCTTTTCTTCAAAAAAGTGTCAACACAGTTGCTCTTTATGAAGTGTTTGAGAAACTTGAGAAGAAGATAACCGATAGGGACAGAAATCATTTGCTCAGGGTCACCCACTCCGCTTTGATTATGCAGCGACGTGTCTCGAGATTGCCACCAGCAATTCACCCTGCAGCTGCCTGTCTGAGGCAGACTTGTCATGGCCCCATCTAAGAGGCTTTGCCTTCTGGAATGCAAGAATGGCCTCACCACAAGGTGCCCTCTGTGAGGGATTTGTGCTACCAGAAATAACAACACTATTATAGATAAATAACAGAGGCTCAGAAAAGTCAGGCAACTTTCCTAGCTAAATGGCAGAAATGGAAATTGATTGAATCTTGGATTTCTAACCATATGTCTTTCCACTGGAGCACACTGCTAACCCACTCTTTCTTGCCACAGAACATGTAAATGAGCAACTTCAACTGTAGCTCTGGCACTGACTTTTTTGACAGTGCATTTTTTTTTTAACAAACTTTATTTTTTAGAATCATTTTAGATTTACAGAAAAGTCGAGAAGATGGTATAGAGAATTCCCATGTATCCCACACCTAGTTTCCCCTATTATTAACATCTTACCATAACTAATGAATCGTACATTTGTTATAATTAATGAACCAATATTGATGCATTATTATTAACTAAAGTCTGTAGTTTATTTACATTAGTTTTTAACCCAGTGTCATTCTTCTGTCCCAGGATGCCATCCAGGGTACCCCATTACATTTAGCTGTGTGGCACTGACTTGAGAGTAACGGATTGATACAGATATCAGGACAGTGGGTTTCGTGCAGTGGTCTGACACAGTAGCATGAGCCAGCTCCAGTAAAAACTTACTTCTGCAGGTTTTCCCATCTTCACGGAGAATATACCCTTCAAAGCACTGGCACACAAAAGAGTTTCCACTGCTTACACACGAATGTTCACAACCGTGGTCCCCTGAGGTACAAGGGTCCAACTCTGAGAACCAGATTGGAATTAGAGAAACAGGAGAAGAAAATGATTCGTACATTAGTGACTTATTCAATCATAAAAGACATTTCAGACACCTTAAATTAATACAGTGCCTCATCCCACAGTGAACATTTCAGAATAGAAAGTATGTCTAGGCCGGGCGCGGTGGCTCACGCCTGTAATCCTAGCACTCTGGGAGGCCTGGGCTGGTGGATTGCCCAAGGTCTGGAGTTTGAGACCAGCCTGAGCAAGAGCGAGACTTCCATGTCTACTAAAAATAGAAAGAAATTAATTGGCCAAGTAAAATATATAGAAAAAATTAGCCGGGCATGGTGGCACATGCCTGAGTAGTCCCAGCTACTCAGGAGGCTGAGGCAAAAGGATCACTTGTGCCCAGGAGTTTGAGGTTGCTGTGAGCTAGGCTGATGCCACGGCACTCACTCTAGCCCAGGCAACAGAGTGAGACTCTGTCTCAAAAAAAGAAAGAAAGAAAGCTTGTCTATGAGCAAAAATTCTTAATATATACAGAACACATAAAAGTCTAACAATATAATCATCTCTAAAGGAAAAATGAACAAAAGACGTGAAAAGACAATTTATAAGAGGAGAGATATAAATGACCTGTAAATATTAGAAAATACATTTAATTTCATTGGCTAGCACATAAGTATATTATCTACTTATCTCCGTATCTACGTACGTATGTATGTATATGTCACACTTAGGTAATCCATTCACTCATTTATTCAGTCAGTCAACAAATACTTCGTGAGTCCCTATGATGAGCCAGGCACTGTTTTAGGCTCTGGGGATATAACAATGAATGAAATAAAGTTCCTGCTTTTGTGAAGCTTACCTTTGGCAACGGGTGTCAGGGGAAGCAGGGGTGGGTAGAAGACAAACCATAGACAAACAAACATATGACATGTTGCACGGGAAGAGTGCCATGGAGGGAGAGCGGGAGGCAGGGGTGGGGAGGGGCTTGTTATTTTACACACTGAAGTCAGGTAAGGTGACAACAAGCAGAGCCTTGCAGAAAGAAAGTGAGCAGTGGTGTCTATGAAGGAGCAGCACCAGCAAGAAAGAACAACATATGCAAACTGCAGAGGCAGGAGCACACTAAGCACTTTTCGGGAAAGGCAAGGAGACCAGCGTGACCAGAGCAACTTGGAGCCTGGCAGGGGATGTGGCCAGCAAGGTCAGCGGGGGCAGACCACATGGGATTCCCAGATAGGGGTCAGATCTGAGTAAGAAGGGCAGTCACTGGAGTGTTTTGAGCAGTGGAGCGACACAATCTTTGTTTTTATTTATTTTAAAAAATAAAAAAAATTTTTTTTTTTGAGACAGGGTCTCACTCTGTCACCCAAGCTGGAGTACAGTGGCATGATCATAGCTCACTGCAGCCTCTAACTCCTGGGCTCCAGTGATCCCCCTTCCTCAGCCTCCCAAGTAGCTGGGACTACAGGTGTGTGCCACCATGTCCAGCTAATTTTTATATTTTTTGTAGAGACAGGGCCTTGCTATGTTGCCCAAGCTGGTCTCAAACTCATGGCCTTGAGGGATCCTTCTGCCTTAGCCTCCCAAAGTGCTAGGATTACATCTGTGAGCCACCATGCCTGGCCTAACTTTGTTTTTAAAGGATCGCTCTGCACAGAGTGGAGCACGGAGGGCTGGAAGCAGCCTTCTGCAAAGATCTTGGTGGCCCAGACCAGGCTGTGAGAAGTGGTCAGACTGTGGCTAGATTTGCTGACAGATTGACATAAAGAATCCATATGGATAGGACAGAAGAGTCAAGGATGACTTGAGGTTGCCGGCCAGAGAAAGCAATTGAAAGATGGCATTGTCATCTATACAACTGGGTGACTTCTGGGGGACCAGAATATTTGGGACCCTGTGAAAATCAGGCTGCTATTTTAAAAGCTTGCGACTGAGGACAGGTGGGCAGTGACTTTTTATAAGAACCATACAAATTTCTGAGAGTTAACTCAATCCTTTCCAATTGTATAGAATTTCTACAATGGATATGAGTTGAAGTTATTAAATAAAGGCACCAAAGCATATAATGACCTTTATAAACAGGCACAAACCATACAATTCTTTTTATAAAGCACTTGGCAGTATTTCCCTTTGGAGGGGGCATCCTCAGAACCACCTGTGGGTTAGTTAAGGGAGCTGTTGTTATACTTGTTTATCAGCTAGGGAAACTAAGGTTTGCGAAGGTTAATGGTTTGCCAATACCAACTGTTAATAAGAGGAAAAACCAGACTAAAAATGTAATCTTATGACAATAAATCCTATGTTTTTTCTTACTACACTGCATTGCTATATTCTAAAGTAAGCTTTCAAACGTGAAGTGAATTTTGCTTGCCTTTCTTTGGGCCAAAGCGCTGCCAAAATCTTTGAACAGTGAGAAAATGTTGTTAACTGAAATTATAGCTGCAGAAGAGACTGAAAGCAGAGTTGGACCCTCCTGCTTGCCCTGAACATGACTTACTTTTCCAGGCATTCTAGTCTCATTATTAATGCAGAACATTTCCCAATGGTTTGGGGGTAGTTCCTCACGTAGCGTAAGAGTGGAAAATACAATTGAGTGATCTGTAATATAGATGGCTGGCTGGCTGTGGAAGGGAGCTTCTCCCCCCCACCATGAATTTATAATAAGATACTCCATTTTCCCAGGTAATAAAATAGATATAGCTCTTTCAGGCCAGCCTTATCAAGCCATAATCCAGACAGACCCCTCAAGCACGTCTTTCCTTCCTGGAGCGTCCCCTGGGCCCCATGCTGGTCCCTTAGCTTCAGCTCAGGCTTTTATCTTTTTTTTTTTTTTTTTTTTTGAGACCGAGTCACACTCTGTTGCCCAGGCTAGAGTGCCCTGGCGTCAGCCTAGCACACAACAACCTCAAAGTCCTGGGCTCAAACGATCCTTCTGCTTCAGCCTCCTGAGTAGCTGGGACTACAGGCATGCGCCACCATGCCTTGCTAATTTTTTCTGTTTTTGGTAGAGACAGGGTCTCGCTCTTGCTCAGGCTTGTCTCGAACTCCTGAGCGCAAAGGATCTGCCCGCCTCAGCCTCCCAGAGTGCTAAGATTACAGGCGTGAGCCACCGCACCCAGGCTCGGGCTTTTATCTTGAAAGGGCTTGAGTGTCTCCCCTACACAGACCGGGAGCCACTGCCCCCAGGCTTTCCTGGGCCCTGGGTGCTGCCCTCCTCCGTCAGGGGCTGCTGAGCCAGAAGCCAGGCACCCACAGCAGCGCGTCTTTGCCGTTGGCTGCAGGCCAGCCCAGGAGCTCCCAGCCCAGTGTCTCAGCTCCTCTGGGCTTTCACGTTAGTAGCTGTTTGGAATGTTTGCTGCGTGCATGCTTTTAGCATGCAGAGAATTTTGACTTTTAACCTTTCTCCTCTTCCTCCCTTCAGAGCATCTGATCAAGAGAGAGTAGGAGTAGAGGGGTTCTTAATCTCAGAAGATCATCAGAATCTCCTGCAGAGATGAAACAGGCACATAGTCCAAAAGCCAAACATACTAAAGGGAGAACTTTCTCTGTGGAGGAGTATCTGGCAGTGTCTACCGAGGAGGTTAAAAATGTACCTTTGACCCAGCAGCTTCCCTTCTGAAACTCTCTCCTACAGATACCCTTGCACCATATAAAAAGATACACTTTCAAGTTATTCACTGCACATTGTTGGTAATAATGGAAAGTGGGAAACAACCCAAGTGTCCAACAACAGGAAACTGGCTGAATAAATATTCCATACAATGAAGCATTATGCAGCTATAAAAATAATGAGGAATTCTTCTCTGTAATGATGTGAAGGCATCTCCAGGAAATATCATTGTGTGGGGAAAAAAATTATAGAATGGGGTATTATAGTACACCATTTTTTATGTATATAAGAAAGGGGACAAAATTAAAATATATATTTGTATTTACTTTTAGTCACATAAAGAAGCACTGGAAGGTTTAATGAACTAATAAGAAGGGAGGCCAAGTGTGGTGGCTCATGCTTATAATCCCAGCACTTTGGGAGGCCAAGGCAGCAAGATTGTTTGAGGCCAGGAGTTTGAGACCAGCCTGGGGAACATAGCGAGACCCCATCTCTACAAAAAATTAAAAAATTAGCCAGGTGTGGTGGTACGCACCTGTAGTCCTAGCTACTCAGGAGGCTGAGACAGAAGGATTTCTTGAGCCCGGGAGTTTGAGGCTGCAGTGAGCTATGAACGTGACACTGCACTCCAGCCTGGGTGACAGAGCGTGACCCTGTCTCTTAAAAAAGAAAAATTAAAAAGTAATGGTATATTAGCTGCTATTGCTGTGTGACACGTTAGCAACTTAAACAGTAAACAGCAAAATTTAGTAGCTTAAAACAGCAAACATCTATTATCTCACAGTTCTGACAGTTTGAAATCTGGGACTGGCTTAGCTGGGTAGTTCTGGTTCAGAGTCTCTTGTGAGGCTGTGGTCATCCCAAGGCTCAGCAGGAGCAGGAGAATCTGCTTCCAGCCTTGCATGTATTTGTTGGCAGGCCTCAGATTCTCCCTGGCTGTTGGCCGGAGGTTTCAGTTCCTCGCCCTGCGGGCCTTTCTGCAAGGCTGCTCACAACACGGCTTCCTAACACATTATAAATATTATTATAACGGATCGCTTTGTGCATGTAGTCTTACATACAATGTGAGGGCCTATCTGGAAGACACACATCCAGAGGCAGAATTGCCTAGGTCAAGGGTATGAATGTTTAAAAGCTGGTAGGTATTTCCCAATCGTCCTCCAAAGAGGTGATTTCAATCTCTACTTTCACCAACAATGTAAGACAGTCTCTGTGTCTGTTTCTGATTCAGGGGGTCTGGGGTGCTGCCTGGGCCTCTGGATTTTTTCAAAGCTGCACAGATGATTTTGATGAACCACCAGGGGTGAGATGTTGGCAGTGGACATAATGCCTGGCGCCTAACAGACCCCCAGGAAAGGCCTGTTGAACACAAGGAAACATTTCCTCAGTTTTCCACTCCGAAAACTGAGAGTAATTAGCTCTACCTCACAGGGGTTTTGTGCAGATGTTTTAATGCGAACCCCATGGGGTGTGGATGCTGGCAGTCAGCCGGGCTCCTCACTCTCTCCCCCACACCAGTCTCGCAAATGCACAATTCACATTTGTTCAGCCAAAGGTCCAGTTTCCGCATGTCAAGGATGTCCTGGGTCACTTATAAATTCAATGAACCACACATGGGAAGTTAGAGAACATCAAAGGTGGACAGCAGTTAACTTCCTGACCATAGGCTCTAGCTGCTTTCTGTCCACCAAGTCTGGAAACCAGTTCAGAGTCAGCTTCTTCCCAGGGCCAAAGATACTCCTCTACAGGAAAGTGCTTTGGAGGTCCCCTAGCCATCATCCCTGACTCACTACCACGGTGTGCCTTCAGCCTGGGGGACATGGTGGGCACCCCAAAGAGGTCATTCATCCAGCAGGTGTCTGTGGAGCACTCATCTGTGCCAGATTCTGTCCTTATTTGGGGCAGGAAGGGACCTAGGGGATGAACTAGTCTAACCCCTTCATTTAGAGATGAGAAAACTGATGGTCAAGGAGGGGAAGTGACTTTCCCAAGATCCCTTAACATTCTTAGCTGTCCTGGGGGCAGAGGTGAGACTAGATCCAAATCCATCACCTCTGTGTCTTCTGGTTCAGTTGCACATCTATGAGTCATCCGAGCTCAACAGGGTGTGCTGACAGCCTGGTAGGTTCTCAGAAGACAAACTTAAATAGTTTTCTCAAGGGAGACCAGCCTCCAGAAAGTTCCCTGGAACCCCACAGGCTGTGGGTGATGCGTCCCGCCAGCTACCGCAGGCTTGTCTCTCACCAGCCTCCCTCTCGCACCCAAAACTCTGAACTCCCTGGGGTTCACGCTCTGGCCCCTGGGCCTGCACATGCTGTTTCCAGTGCCTTGGAAGCTCTTCCCCTCCGTCTCTGGCCAGCTCACTCTGCTCGCTCTCCAGGTGTTGGATCAAGCATCCCGTTCTCTACACTAGGGGAGGCTCCCATGACACCCCTCCTTCCCCCCCAGCTCGACTCTTCACCGCAAGGAATGGACCATCCATCTTTAATATTCTTCTTCCCTGAGAAACTTTAAACTCCATCAGGGCACAAACTGAATCTGTGTCAAACCTAGGAGTCCCCAGCACCCTGCACTGCAGGGACACAGTGAATACCTGTACAGAAAATGAATAAATGGACCAAGAGCTTAAGAAGGTACTGAGACTAGAACCCCAGAGAGGAGAGAGACAGACTCGATTAGGAGCCATCACTTAAATGAAACAAGTGAGAGGGCTCACGAGAAATCTCGTTCACACACGAGGAAGCAGGTCCACACATGCAGTTAAATCTTCATCGTGAGTGAGATTTGCAATTTGTGATTAGGATGATTAGAAGTTTCAGGATGTAACACAGGTTTTTAGGGTCCATGTCTAGCAGCCGCACACATCTGGATTACACATCTGGTGAGTCACATACGTCTGTGGGGCAGTTCTGGGGTAAAGTGTTCCACCAACTCACACCTCCGCAGAGATGACAGACAGCAATCCTGTGTCTGGCACTCCGTGTAAAGAGGTTATTAAAACCAACCCCGACCCCAGAGGGAGAAAGCCACAGCACCCGTCTGCCAAGAGGGTAACCAAAGGCTGACAGAATTACACCATTTCCTGACTTTTCTTATAATAAAACTAGGAGCAGCCAGTCCTTTGCTAACTCTACATAGGCTTTTTCTCAAACCCAGAAGCAGCTGAACTGAGATGTACTTTTCAAGGGCATCTTACTCTGAGCAAGAGATCCTAAAGTCAGGGGACTCGGGTTCCAGTCCTGACTCTGCCACTGACCCCCTCAGGGCCAGCTTGGAGGCATCAGTTTCTTCCCTATGCCTGTTTCCCACAAAAGAAAGGGAAAATCGTTAAGCTTCCTTCTGTCCCAGCAAGACTTTAATGGGACTACAAGAGCGTGATGGTGGTCCTCTCCCTTACTCTCTACTATGGACTGAATTTGTCCCCTCAAATTCATATGCTGATGCTCTAACCCCTGATGTGATGATATTTGGGGGTGGGGTCCCTGGGAAGTAATGAGGTTCAGATGAGGTCATGAGGGTTGCACCCCGATCCGATAGGATTTGTGCCCTTATAGGAAGAGACATCAGACAGCTTGCTTGCACTCCTGTGCTCTGTCACCCCAAGCCCCCTGCCATGTGAGGACACAGCCAGACACTGGCCGTCTGCAGGCCAGAAAGAGGCCCCTCACCAGAACCTGGCTATGCCAGCACCCTGGTCTCAGACCTCTGGCCTCCAAAACTATAAAGAAATAAATTTCTGTGGTTAAGAAACAACACCCAGTCTATGTTATTTTGTTATGGCAGCCCAAGCAGACTAAGACATTCCCTTAGCCTTGCTCAGGGCTGCTTCAGACCTGGGAGGCCAAGCACTGTGGGGGCTGGACTAGCAGTATCCCCAGCCAGGACCCCCCAGTATCCCATGGCTTGTGGCTCAGATCCCTGTCAGTGTTCCCTATTTGCAGAGGGAGGGTTTCCCCTAGGACTGCCCTTGGACCCTGAATCTAACTGCCTCCCAGGGTGGTGTGTCTCTGGGACCCCTCCAAAGAGGGTAGGCCTGGCCTGGGAGATGGGTATCCAGGCAGCATTCAGGGAGCTACCTCGGCCTCCCTTTGTGCAGGGGAGCCTGACGGTGGGAGGTAAGAGCCTAACAAGAGTACCTTAGGGGTTACAGCCCTCTATAAGTTCATAAAGTACTTTGACAAAAGTCTCTCCCTGCGCCACATGGTGACCCTCAGAGGTAGGCAGCAGTGACCATTCCGTTTACAGATGAGCAGTCAGACTCAGAGGGTCAATTTTCTTGCCTAGTGTAGAAGTGACAAGATTTAAACCCAGTCTTTGGGCCCCCAGTTCAATACTTTTTCTACCCTGCCACATTGTTCCTCGGACCTATACAGAGACAGGGTGAGACCGGGCAGGGGAGCCCTGCAGGGAGGTCCCAGCTGAGCCTGACCAGTGGGTCAGGGGAGGAAGTTCCCCATGGGGGTGACATCTGGGTGGGCTGGGTTTCCACTGGCAGGGGCGGGGGTAGGATTTCCCCAAGTGGAGACAGGACAAGCTGGAAGTTGCAGGGTCTGCTCAGAGAATAGGGGATTCATCATTTTGGCTGAAGAACGGGAGGCTTCAGGGAAGACCCAGGATGGGACTAAAAAGGTGGAGGAGGGGCCTCTACACTGCTAAATCGACGAGTGAGAAGGTAATTTATTCTGGGAGGCAAGGGAGAACCACTAAAGGTTATTGAGCAGGGAGCCAACCCTGTGCCAGGAGCCATGGGGTAACAAGACAGGTAGGTGGTCTTGGTCCATTCACTCTCCCACTCATTTCACTTAGGCCTCTGACCTCTGACCTCTGATCTCCAAGAGCTTTCAGGCCAGTGGGCTGTGTGCTTCATGTACATCTGGCCTGTGGAGTCTTTCTTGGGGTTAGGATGCACTTGTACAAGGTCTATCTCAGGGAAACTTCTAGAGGGAGGAAAAGGCCTCTCAGCTGCACCTGGTGGAACAGACCATTCCCCTCCCCACCCCTAGTTTGTGCACTTAACTACCCCAGCAAGGCAGCTCCTAGGGCGGAGAATCTCCGCAATCAGTGCTTGGAAGTGAAAGGGCTGGCAGGAAGCGGGCATCACTCCAGAGGCCTGAGAGCCCCAGGAGCCCATAATATCCTATTACGAGGATAGTGCCCACTATTACAGTGCTCACTTCATTCCAGCACCCCAGGAACCCGGGTCTGGTCTCCACGCTTCAGAGAACTTTCCAGAAGGTGAGCAGACAACCCCCCCCTCCACACACACTATCAAGGCTGTAAGTGGATGCTGCCTTTATAAAGGGCCAAGGATACCCTCATCTGCTGAGCCAGGCCTTGGCTGGCCCCCAGCAGGCTTTGCCAAAAAGGTGCAGTCACATCATCTGGTTCTTGGTCATCTGGCATAGAGCTGGGGAGCACACATCCCAACCCCCAGTTAGTCGTGGCCGCACCAAAAACCTAGCCCGTTATTACAGGACAAGGCAGTCAGGCTGAATCATTCCAGGGCAGACAGAAAGTCTTCAATTAGGGCAATAGCTTAACGCATTTGTATCAGCTAGTCGGTAAAATGTGACTCTCGTGTTCCTGAGGACAATTCTTCCCATCTGATTACCTGCTCTCATATAGACATAACCATACATAAATAACAAAACTCACTATTAATTGCATTGTGTGACATTTACTCATGTAGATGGTGTCACTGTGCCATGAGTCACAAACGCACTTTAAATGAGAAAATGGGCAGCATTTAAAAGTGGCAAAGGCATAACCTAGATATGGACCAGGGTGGGGGAAAGGGGCGGGCAGAAGATGAAAAAGAGAAGGGACTGCACGTGTTTGGAAGGGCCACGAGAATTTCTTAGAGGTCCTGTACCCCTCGTATAGCAGTTCTTGATCATCACAGTGAGGAGGTGGACAAAGAAAGGGCACGAATACCGTAAGATGACGGAGAATTAAAACAAACCAACAAAATCCCTTGCAGCTGGCTCTGGCATGCAGCCAAACGCAGATGCAATTCGACACACTCGCAATCTTTCCACATCCCCAGTGCCCAGTGCCTCTCCGAGCTGGCTGCAGCACCCGTCTAGAGGCAGCTGGGCAGGGAGCCACAAGCAAGCATGACATGGATAGCCCACTTGCCGAGATTCAAGAATCTGTCCCAAACTGGGGAAGTATTTTCTCACAGGCAGCATTGTTAGAGAGGTATGCTTAGTTGTGCAGTTGGCTCATCTACCCATGTGAATAGATGATATAAAAAGACAGATAAAGGTGTCCATAGTTGTATCAGTGGTTGGGGAATTTGGCCCTCTAGTCAGAAAGAGCAGCAGGATGTGGAAGGTAAATTATGGCCCTTTTCTTCCATTTCTGATCCCTTCTCTCAAAATGAGTATTTTTCAAGTCTTTACCCTGGTCCACTTAGAAACCAGACTGCAGGGCAACAAACAAAGCTGCATTCTTCTGTGAAAGAGAGAAGGCAGTCTGGGAGCAGTTTTTTGTTTGTTTGTTTGTTTTTCTTAAATTAATGGAGGCAGGAGTTGAGACCAGCTGCAAGGAAATATGCACCAGAAAACATTGCTGCCAGCCTCACCATGTGCTCTCCCGCCATCTGGATCAGGGAGGGGGCAGAGTTCTCTCCGGAACCTCGCCTTCTCCCAGAACTGACTTTGGAATCACACAGAGCAGAGTTCAAACCCATCACTTCATAGTTGGTAACCTTAGGCTGTTCAATTAATCTGAGCCACAGTTTCCTCATCTGTAGCTGGAACTCAGTGGCGTGTGTGCTTAGCACGGCATGCGGCCGGCAGTCAGCGAGGGGTCCGCATTGCTATTATTCAAGTGCAATGCCGGCTGGCTGGGGTAGAGCTCAGAAGGCTAAGAACTAGTGCTCTGTCCAGCTTCAGAACAACAGGGAGGCGACTGTGGGAACAGCAAAGTGCCATTTCAGGGAGTTGGGGAAGGAAGCTTGGGGACAGGGGAGAAACAGCCACCAGGGCTCGAATGGCAAGAGATGCAGTCACACACATCCACAAGGGAAAGCGAAGCCTGGAGAGAGGACACACGAGCATGTGGATGTCAGCAGCGCACCCACACCCACACCCACGGAATGCCTGTGCCACGTCCTGCTTGTCCCGGGACCTCAAACACTCACTTGCACATGTCTTCCCATCGCTGCGGAGCACGTGTCCCTCGGGACACTGACAGGCAAAGGATCTGTCTGTGTTGATGCAGGAGTATTCACATCCATGGTCGCTCAGCAGGCAATAATCCACCCCTGCAAAACCAAAAGCCAGGTGGTCCCCACAGCCTCCGTCAGCGAGGCCTCTGGGCTATGAAGGGAATCAAGTGACTGTCATGCTTACCACTGCCACCACACCCAGGCATGCAGTTCCCAACTGACATCCCCACAGTCTCCCCGGAACAGAGAAAAGCGCAGAGGGGAAGGGGCCCATACACGAACTGTGTCCCCTGCAGTCACCACTCAGGTTCCACTCCTGGTGCAAACCTTTCCCTACAGGAGGAGTGAGGAGGAGGGACTCACGGGAGCAGGTCTTGAGATCCTCATTGATGAGGAAGCCTTCTGAGCACTGGCAGACGAAGGACTCCTCCGTGTTCAGGCACAGCTGCTCACAGCCATGGTCCTGCTGTGCACAGTGGTCCACCCCTGCGTTTGTCACACACAGGAAGACACAGAGGAGCCGAGGGGGCAACACTCCATCAGCAACCCGGATTGAAAAACAAAACCTTCTGGGAGGGACGAGGACCCACGGGAAAGGTTTCATTCTGCCCTGTGCCACCGGCCTCTCTGGAAAACCAGCCTTGCTTGTTTCCTGGTCTTCCCATTTCTTTAAAGAGTAAACACAGACACCTCCAAAGTCTGGGGAACGCTACTGATGACGGTGGCACTGGGTACCAGGGCCAGGACGCGCAGTATTTGCAGTCTCAGGGCAACACCGAGGGCAGGTGCGATTCCCATTTCACACACAGGAAAGCGGGGCCCAGGTGTGTGCCCAAGCCACACAGCTGAGCAGTGCTTAAGAAAGAGGATCTGGCACCAAACCACGTGGGCTCAAATCACATTTCCACCACTTCCTAGCTACGGATGCCGGGCAGTCCCGGGGCCTCTCTGCACCCTTTCCTGACTTGAGAAAGGGGAATGATGATGGCTGCTTTCTTACAGGGCTGTGGTGAGAGTAAGAGGAGCTGACCCACGCAAAGCCTTCGGAACAGCAGCTGGCATACCGCAACCACTTAATGAATACTTACTATTATTTCCAAGTGGTGCTGAGTAAGGATTAATTGTATGGTTTCATTTCTAATTGAAAATGAAAAAGGAAAAGTGATTTTTTTTTATTCCCCTAATCAGTACATCCAGATTCAGAAAACATGAATGGGCACTGAACGCCACCCTGGCACTGAGCGCCACGTGGCTGACCCCTGGGCAGTGAGCACTGAAGGCAGTGAACACACAGCTGCGGTGAATGGCGCCCACAGCCCAGCGGGCTGCCTCCCACATTTCCTGGTTGGAGAAAATGCACCCCCAGGGGCTGGACAGACACTGGAGGCCTTGTGCAAGGGCCACCAAGTGGGCCTCTATACTCCTGCAAGGCCTGAGACCAGTGTCTTCTGGAACATTCCACTGGCAGATATACTTACTGCAAACATTTGCAGGATCTTAGGAGCCACATGCCTGTGTTCACATCCTGGTTCTGCCTGTACTAGTCACAGGACCCTGGGAAAGTGACTTAATCTTTTTGTGCCCCAGTTTCCCCATCTTCAAATAGGGACAAGAATGGAGATGCCACACAGGGCTGTTGTTAGGACAACATGAGTCAGTGCATGGGAAGTGCTTGCAGCAGTGCCTGCAGAGTGAATGCATTTCAGCCTGGGGCTTCCTGAGCCCTCAGGGGGAGAAGACCATAGCTTTCTCCAAGGATTCCTAGGCAGAGATGGCTTGGTTTATGATTTCTTAGTGTTGACTAGATCCTAGAGAGAAAGAGGGCCCCAGCCTCTTGTGGCTGGTCCCCTGAGCAATTCTAGACTTCTAAGCATGCCAGGAGTTAGAGGCAGGCAGGCAGGCATGTCCCCTGCTGGCCTAGGTGGGTTTTGTCAGGTTGCCCCCAGCCTGCCTGAGGTGACCTGCCAGGGCCATCAGCGGGCAGACCCCACACTCCTGGAAAAGGCAGGATGTGCACAAATCTATCATCACCAGGGTGTGTCCTTGTTGCATGGGAGACCTGTTCCCCACTGGCTTTTTGTGAGGACTCAGAGACACCTAGAGGCAAATACTTGGCAGGCTGTGGCTTTTGCATCAACCTTCTAGTTCAAAAGCCCTCTGGCCTCTGAGATGAGGGCTTAGAAAGCCTAAGGAGGCATTCTGCCCCCTGAAGACGTTTTCCCGGGAAGGGGAACGCTTTCTCCCAGGGGCTGCTCTGGAGCTCCTACTTCATCTGTGAAACTTCCCTGCTGGCAGTTTAGGGCCCAAATGCTCAACAGCTGCACTGTTCTCCCTCACAATCCATCTCTGTCTCCAAAGCGGAGCAGATGTGGGGCTTGCTGGGTGGAAGCCTCACAAAGGGCCCCTTCTGCACGGGCCATGTCACGGAGCCCTCTCTCACTGTGCCAGGGGCGCAGGATATACCGCAGCGCTCATGGCTCCCGCCCTGCTGGCTGGGACCAGTGGAGACTGTGCCTCATAAAACACAATGGACCCGCCCCGCTGGCATAGCCTGCACGTTCCCATGTGTTTACATCACCAAGTGGACCTTTGTTATGGCTCCGACACAAGAAAATTAAGAAAAGCCTTCATAGAAGGTCCCACATTTCTCAGCTCTGCCCTCAGATCAGCCTGTGTAGCACATTGCTTTCTGAGGTCTGTCCCTTCTGGCCTCTTGTCCTAGCCTGGAACCAGGACTCCGGCCACTCTCATAGGCTCCATGATAGGAACTGTTCTCCTTTTTTTTTTTTTTTTTTAACAGTGTCTCACTCTGTCACCCGGGCTACAGTGCAGTGGCACCATCATAGCTCACTGCAACTCAAACTCCTGGGCGCAAGCGATCCTCCTGTCTCGGCCTGCCAAGTAGCTGGGACTACAGGTATGTACCACCATGCCTGGCTAACTTTTTCTATTTTTTGTAGAGACAGGTTCTCACTCTTGCTCAGGCTGGTCTCGAACTCCTGGCCTCAGGTGATCCTCCTGCCTCGGCTTCCCAAAGTGCTAGGATTACAGGCATGAGCCACCGCGCCTGGCCTAGAACCGTTCTTGAGTGGATGATTACCTGGCACGAGGCACCAGGCTAAGAGATTGAAACGGTCCCGATTTCTCCCCACAAAAACCCTGGAGGATCAATACTATTATTAATTTCCCTTTTTAAAAAACAGATAGGAAATCAAAGCTAGAAGTTAAATAACCTGCCCAAGGTCACACATGCAGTATGTGGTAGAGCTTGGATTTGAATTCTGGCCCATTGACTTAGTAAATGCTCTCCACAGCAAATAATAATAATAGTTAATACTTATTGAGTGCGTTTGCCCAGCAGCGCTGTTCTAAGTGCTTTACACATATTAATTCTTTTAATCCTCACAACCCAACCTATGCGGTAGGTAGCATGAATAGTCCCATTATACGGATGATGAAATGAAGGTGAGGAAGGCTATTTTAAGGGACCCTCAGGAAACCTGGAGCTCCGGCAGGGCCTGGGTGCTGGGAGCCCGCCGGGGGTGGCCCCCGCCCGCCAGTGCCCGGGCACACTCACGGCTGCAGGTCTTGCCGTTGGTGTCCAGGGTGTAGCCACGGCGGCAGCGGCAGTAGGAGCCATCCTCCG
Source organism: Lepilemur septentrionalis (assembly GCA_963573855.1). Taxonomy (NCBI): domain Eukaryota; kingdom Metazoa; phylum Chordata; class Mammalia; order Primates; family Lepilemuridae; genus Lepilemur; species Lepilemur septentrionalis. The sequence continues at coordinate 40,781 of CAUYMX010091776.1, read as the reverse complement.
TGTTGACGCACTCGTGCGCGCAGCCCGGCTTGTTCAGGGCGCAGTAGTTGATCCCTGCGGGGAGAAAGGGCAGCCCCACTTCAGATCCGGGCTTTTCCCGGGGCCCCACGAGCCCCAGCGGAGAGAGTAGTGGTGCTGCCTGCAGAGGCCACCGGGAACTGGCCATTCATTCGTTTATCCGCCACCCAAGCGCCAGACCCTGAGCTCGATGCGGTGGCCGGTAAGGCTGAGGGGCCCTGCCGCGAGGTCGTGCTCCAGAGCGGGCAGGGAGGAGCGCGGCCACAGGGAACGCAGGGCCCAGAGCAGGCGCTCACCGAGTCCGGGGTGGGGGTGCCTTCCCGGAAGCGGCGCTGGCCAAGTGCAGGCCTGAAGGAGGAAGAGGCATTAAACAGGTAAAGGAGGCTGGAAGTAGCGGAGCGTGAGGACTCAGGGACAGCCAACACAAAGGCCTGGGATAAGGGCACAGGGACATTTGGGGAGCTGTGAGCGTGCGGCTGCAGTGTGAGGACACAGATGGGGCTGGGAGGTGAAGGGACGGTTGAGCAGGGACTTGCAGGCAAGTAAAGGTTCTAGACAGGCGGCTGGAGGTGGAACTGCTGGTGGAAGTGACAAGGGCAGGGTCGTGCTTGCAGAAGACTCCGCAGGGGAAGAGAAGCCAGGCGGACTGCAGCAAATAAATCTTCAGTAAGTAAGGTGCTCTACAGGACACAGAGAAAACAGCACCTGCTCTCCTGGCGCTTGTTTGAAAGACAGCCCGGTACCTGAAGTGTACCTCTGGGTTCCCCAGCAGCGGTCTTTTCCCCTTTGGCCGCCAAAGAGCTAAGCGGAGGCTCAGCTGAGCCGAAGAGCTGAGAGCTGGGGTGAGGGCCACACTTCCCAGCCCATCCCCTTCCAAGAAACATGGAAAAGCTAAGAAAATCCAGTCTCTTCCTTGATCAGTAGTGTACGAAGCACATATGGAGCTTCTGTCTGCAGCAACATCTGACAGTGACGTCAGACAACATGAGGCAGAATAAACAAAAACTGATCTTACAAAATATCCAGCTCTTTGGGAGAGTCAGGAAATGGCAGGCACATTAAGAAAAGTCCAAATGCTTAACCTTGCTCTGGTGAGATCGTGACAGCACCCGTATCATGAACCTGGATGGGACCTATCTCTGACGCTGCCCAGGTTACTGCAATGCTGTCCTGTGGTAAGTTCTCCGCCATCCAAGCCATGCCTCTGCCAGAAGATGGAAGCTGCAGCATAACCGGCAGCCAATAAGCAATTCATTTCCTGGTAGGAAATGCTAAAACCACAAGATCCCACACATAGCAGTTACAAGGGGGATGGAAAACTGGAAAAGGACACAAAATGAGCTTGTGGAGGGCCTTTCTGAGACTGGTGTTGAGGGAAAAGGTCACCTCCGACCTCACTGACTGGGCTGCATCAGTTTAACTGCAGAGCATTGTTCTTTTTCTGGGAATGTGGCAGACACTGTTGGTTGTCTTGCCAACAGCCATTACCCCAAGACCCTCAAGGAATGAATCATGGCTGGTCTAAGCCAGCCTGGCAACCACAGTTCTCCCTTGTCAGTGATTGGTCAAGGGGTGGGAATATGCCCTAGTTCTGGCCAATGAGACATAAAGAGAACTTTACTAGGGCCCCTAGGAAAAAATCTTCTTTCCTGAAAAGACAGCTGTATGAAGAGAAATGCGTTTTCTCAGTCCTCAGTCCTCTTTTCTTTCTGCCTTTGAGTCTAGTAGTGTGATGATATGATGCTTGGAGCTGCAGCAGCTATCTTGTAGCCATGAGGTGACAAGCATGAGGATGAAAAGTCAACAAGCTTTGGTGGAGTAGAAAGACAGAAAGAGACTGGGTTCTTGATAATATCACTGAGTCACTGAGCCAACCCTGGGACAGCTAGCTTTAGACTTAGGTAAAAAGTAAATGTCCTTGTGACTTAAGACAACATTGATTGGATTTTCTGTTAGCAACCTGATACAGTAGAAATGATCTGAAACCATAAAGTAATGAACTGAGAATGTACACCTTTTATTTTTACCATATATCTGCCCAAAAATTATTTGAGAAAGGTTACATACAAAGATGACTTGAAGATATGACACACGGCACCCTCTTGTTTCAGTGGCTCCTTATTGCCCTAGTTAACCTCTGCATGATCCAGCAATTCCACTTCTGGGTGTATACACCCAAGTTCATAGCAGCATTATTCACCACAGACAAAAGGTGGAAGCAACCCTTGTGTCCACTGATGGATGAATGGATAAACAAGATATGGTGCACACATACAATGGGACATCATAAGGAAGGAAATTTGGGCACATGTTATAACATGTATGAAGCTTGAAAACATTATGTTAAGTGATATAAGCCAGTCACAAAAGGACAAAAATATTGTATGATTCCACCTATATGAAGCACCTACAATAGTCAAATTCATACAGACAAATTCATAGCTGCCAGGAGGTGAGGAGGAGGAAATGAGAAGTTATTATTTAGTAGGTATAGAGTTCCAGTTTGGGGTGATGAAAGAGATTGAAGGTTGTGATGGTTGTACAATAATATTAATGTACTTAATGTCACTGAATTATACACTGAAAATGGTTAAAATGGTAAATTTTTTTTTTTTTTTGAGACAGAGTCTCACTTTGTTGCCAGAGTGCCATGGCGTCAGCCTAGCTCACAGCAACCTCAAACTCCTGGGCTCAAGTGATTCTACTGCCTCAGCCTCCTGAGTAGCTGGGACTACAGGGATGTGCCACCATGCCTGGCTCATTTTTTTTTCCTACATATTTTTAGTTGGCCAATTAATTTCTTTCTATTTTTAGTAGAGATGAGGTCTCGCTCTTGCTCAGGCTGGTCTCGAACTCCTGAGCTCAAATGATCCTCCCGTCTCAGCCTCCCAGAGTGGTAGGATTACAGGCGTGAGCCACCTTGCCTGGCTGTAAATTTTATGTTCTATATATTTTATAACGAAAAAGCCACCACTGTCTTTAAGAAAGGTTTACATATACATATTTCAAAACATGTTGTATACAATGTATATAATTTTGTCAATTAAAAAAAGAAATACCAAGAATATGTACAGCTATATCAATTTAAGAAAAATACCGAAAAAGGGCCAGGCACGGTGGCTCATGCCTGTAATCCCAGCACTTTGGGAGGCCAAGGCAGGAGGATTGTTTGAAGCTAGGAGTTTGAGGCTGCAGTGAGCTGTAATCATGCCATTGCAGTCTAGCCTGGGCAACAGAGTAAGACCCTATCTCTAAAAAAACAAAGAAACAAAAAAACCTAAAAAAAAAGGAAAAGAAACCACAATGTTTTAAATATATTTTTAAAAAAGAAAGATTTACACAAAAATAATTCAACTGAAAACATTTAGAACCTTAAAGAGGTTATCACTCAGCAATCTAGCAAACAGCAATTCAAAACTTACTCTTCCCAAACGTTTCTTTTTAGCAGAGGTTTAACCATAGCTCTTTGCCTTCTTTCCACACTTGTGTCACATTTCCGCAAACAATATGTGTGTGTTACTTATTCATGCACTCATTTTATTCCTTCAGGTAAGTATTTACTGAGTACCTAGTGTTCACCCCATACCTGGCTAACTCTCCTCACAAACTGTGAAGTGTTGCACACGGGCCAGGCTTGGACGCAAGCGTATATGGTAAGGCCCAGATTGCCTGGCGGGGAGATGGCAGGACTTTATGAGTGCCAATGCATGAAAGAGCTGGAGCCCTAACTGAGGTGGTTAAGATGAAAACATGAAAGATTAGTGACCCCAGGCAGTACACTTCAATGCCAGCAGAGTGCACAGACGGTAAGTTTCCGAGAAACTGGAGGGGCGACAGACTGTTCAAGCAGGAAGTCCTGCTCCTTCAGTTTAGGAAGTCCAGGTCCTGAGAAGTAGAAAGTAGCTGCCCAAGGTCACACAGCCAATATGAGTGACATCTCCAAGCCTGAACCTCAGGTCTCTTGGCTTCCTGGCCCAGTCCTGTGGACTTCACACTGGTTTTTAGAGTGTCATATTGCCAGCCACAGGGAGCACCCACCGTGGCACTGGAATCAGTAATCATGGAATCCAGCACTCACATCTGACTCAGCCCTGGGGCTCCATCCACCCAGGCGGCCAGGCCAGTCCCTTAATAACTGACACTGTGACAGTACCTTACGCTGACAGCAGCACTCTCCAGGAGGAGAAATTGTGCCCAGATAAGAAGCAAGAACAAATCCTGGCCACGAGTCTTTTCTTTAGTAGGATTCTGCCATGAACTTTTTTTTTTCCAGTTTAATTTGGATGACATAAAATTCCTTTGAAAAATAGAGTTCTTATTAGATTTGAAAATAGCCAACATCCATCAACCTATTAACTGTAAATGGCTGTACCCTGAGGTCGAGATTTGCAATGCTCAGATCACTCGAGAGACCTCAGACTCCTAAGAACAAACTCCAGATTTTAAACCCAATTTCTTGGCTCCCCTCATCCACATAATGATCCAGAGAGACAGTGAGCACTCGCTTCCATTTACAGCTGTCTGCCTGATGGACTGAGCACAAGCATTAAGTCAAGGGCAGCTCCAAGAGGCTGGCCTCAGGAGTCAGGGCTGGGTTCACAGCAAAGACAATGGAAAATGTAACGATGAGGCAGGATGTTGGGAGAAGGGCTGATGAGGACACTGGGTTTTAGGAACAAATTTCATTTTTTTTCGATGAGAATGTAGGACACCTGGTAAAGAGGTGCTATGCCCACTGAATATACATGCATGAGCATTAGGGTCTCTGGCCTTGGGCCACAGCCTGCAAACAGGCCCATAGCGGGGCTAATTTGTGGTGGGGACCCCTCCCAAAAGGTCACTACTCTCTACTAGCCCTTCTGTTCTCAGCCTCCCTACTGCCTTGTTAATGACGCCTGCACTGCGTTGCACCCTTCTTTTATCCCAAGTGCCTCATCCCAGGTTGTTGAGGGAGTGACAGAGGGTGTGGAGGGAGTGGCAGAGGTCGAGGGACTCAGAGGATTGATAAGAGATGCAGAGCTTCGAGAAAATTCTCCTCCACCAATGGCCACATGCCTAACTTTTTCTTCCCCCCGCCCCACCATTAGTAACACAGGAAGAAGCTTGCAACCACAATGAGCATCTAAGCTGAACCAGATCTAATCATCATCGCCCGCATAAGAGCTTTGGGTCCACAAATGAGTCCACCTGTGAGTGATTATCCCTGGGTGCAGCCAGCCCCTCACATACTCACCCCTAGCTAAAGGTGTAAATGGCAGAGAGAGGAGTGGCCAGGCCAGAAAAATTGGCCCTCCGATGCATCGCAGGCGTGTGTGGTCTAATGGAAAATGTCCCATCTAATTGTTTTCACATTCTGAATGCTCGCAATTAAAATTCCCATTTAATGCTTGAATGTTTCCAGGGTTTGTATCTAGGCAAGGCAGGGGGAATTATGTTTTATAAGAGAGGCTCAGTTTCAAAATACGGGGCTGTGCAACCATCTGCCACTCTACACCGCATAACACTTATTAGGATGAGCGTACAGGTTAATCTGTGCTGTAAGTAGAATGTGACTTGTCTGGATTCAGTTACATAACCTACAGTGCTTTTCACAAGAGATATATGGTGATATATACATATCACCAGGAAGAAGTGGGTAAGGGAGCATATGGGAAAATACATCCCTAAATGGAAGCTCCAGAGACTTCTGTGAATGACATTGTCAGCTGACCTTGAACAATTCACTGTGCGTAAGTGTAGAGTAAGGGAAGACTTTCTGAGAAAAAAATTCACAACTTGCATGCCTTAAAAAGGCCATTTTTCTAACAAGATCGAGGAATTCAAATAATAGTTGCACTTTTTCCAGGATGACACATCTCAGAGAGATTCATTGACTCATTCATTCATCCATTCAACACTATGCTGCACCGATGTATGCCAAGTACTCTTTGAGTTACTGAGGATTCAACAGTGAGAAAAAGACAATCATCTCTGTCCTCATGAGCCATCCATTCTAGCAGTCTCTCAGGAACAGTCTGGCTTAAAGAGGTCCTGTCTGGGGTCCATGCTCAGATTCTGGTCATGCCCCTTGACGTGCCACGTGATGGGCATTTTGGACACTCAGCATATCCTCAATATCATCCTGATAACACCCTGTACCCCTGAATGCTGCTGGGATGCCCCAGAGTCTCATTTCTTTTCTTCTTTCCTATCAAAGAGGATAGAGCTACAATTTACCCCCCTTAGCATCAATCAAGTGTCTTATCTTGTAGGACTGGAAGAAATCAGCTCCTTTTACCTCCCATCCCCGGGCACACTCTTTTCTCTTCCAAATACACACTGTGGGGGTGAGGAGCAGGGAGAGCGCACCCTCATTTCAGATAGTTGGGAGCTTCAGGTTGGGCCCCGAGTTTGCCAAATGAATCCAATGGCCAGACTCAGTCTATTCAATCTTGAAAACTCATCCCCATAATAGGATCTAATGGGCCAAAAGGTAAAATTAAGGGCAGAATAATGTTAGTAGACACAAATGCTGAGTACAAGTACATCTTGTAAGATTGCCTAAGATTGCAAGGAAAGGAAAACTAACTGGAGAAGCACTTAGTGGAACGAGCCCTCCTCCAGCTCCCAGTGTGACTTACTTTTGCAGGTTTTCTTATCTGGGTTCAGGGTAAAGCCTTTTAGGCAGCGGCAGAAATAGGAATTATCTGTGTTAACACACTCGTGCTGACATCCATGATTAGGCGAGGCACAGTAGTCTATCTCTGGAAAGAAAGAAAAATCATCATAACGACAAACAATAATAAAGCCAGCAAGTGAAAACCAAGGGTTTTCAGTCTTAATTTTTTCTAAACAGGTAAAATCCCATGTCTTAAAAACATATGTTATGAAGGGAACCTCTTAATTACAATATTCCCATGTTTAAGGATATAGTCTCCCAGTAAGAGAAACTTCTTGACATAGTACAAAATGTTTACGCAACAAATGAATTTGTGAACCTGCTTTCCTTGTCTTGGTTCATGTAAGAGCCATTAAAATGAAAATGAGTGGTTGTTTGCCAGATTACAGGCTGGGAAGAGAGAGCTTGGCTGAGTGGTTTATGGAATTCATGCAATTAAAGCAATTTAACTTTCCCAAAGTCAAACGCCAAACCACTTGAACCCCTCAAACAATAGGATACGGAATCATATCCTGGGAAATAGAAGATCTAGGAATGATAAGCATAAATATTTTGAGTTCAAAACAGCTCGTCATTACCTCACTGGACTCAGCTGCACATAAATAGGATTTTTTACCTCAAGATTCACAGAGAACGTGATCTCCAGAAATACACTAACTTAAACCAAAAATTCAGAAGAAAATAATTTCATGAAATTTGTTATAATGAAATTTTACTTGTGTAAGTATTTTTAAATATGGAAAAATATTATTCTATTGAGGTGTCTGAGCAAAGTATTTTCCCATAGTGGAATTGGGATGCATTGCTTGAAATAAGTGGCCACTTATGGGGTCCTAAAAGAAATCTTTGTTTTGATGAAAATTTTTATTCTTTTAAGGAACATTTGAGCTACATAAATATTTTTCTTAATGAAGGATTTGGTATAAATGAGTTTTCTCAGTTTATACAAAAAGAAAAAAACTGAGTAAGAGAAAGGTATACAATATTCATGAAAGGAAAAACATTGAGTAAATGCTGATTTTTCCCAATTCAAATTCATAGAAATTTTAAATGTATACAAAAATGGACTGAACAGCATAATAAATCCATGTTCATATCACCCAGCTTCAAGAGAATCAATCTATGGCTGCCCTTCTTCCATCTATATTCTCACTCCCCATATTAAGATATTATATTACTTTGAAGCAAACCCCAGACATTATATCATTTTGCCCATAAATAGTTCATTACGTATCTTTAAAAGACTGGGACTCTTTTTTAAAAATATAACTGCAATACCATAGTTACATATAAAAGCATTTTTTTAAAACTTTTTATTTGGAAACTATTTCAAACTTACAAAAAGTTACAAACATAAAAATAGTACAATAAACATCTATCTATATGCTCTTTATACAGATTCACTTATTGTTAACATTTTACCCCATTTGTATGACCATTTGGTCATCTTTTGGAACTCTTTGAGAGTAAGTTACATAATTCATGGTCCTTTTCCCTTAAATACAGTATGTGCTTCCTAAGAGAAGCGATATTCTCTTACATATCCACAGTGTAGTTATTAATATAAATTTCATAAATTTATACTGATACTTTCATTTAATCTATCACCTATATTCTTATCAGTTGATATAATACTGTTTTATAGCATTTTCCATCCTCTAACATAGGATCCAGTGTAGGGTCAGAGATTGTATTTAGTTTTCATATCTGCTTAGCCTCCTTTAATCCGGAACCATGCTGCCTAATGTGGTTATTTAAAATTGATTAAAATTATTAATAAATAATGTTAAAAATTCAGTTACTCAGTTGCACTGGCTGCATCTCAAGTGCTCAATAGCCACATGTGGCTCCTGACTGCTGTTCGTACGGTGTAGATAGAACATTTCTATCAGCACTGAGTGCTCTGTTGGATAGCAATGGTCTAGAACGTTTTGACAGCCTTTATGTTTTTTGACAGGCATTTCTGAATAATACAATCTCCTCTACTTTTTTTGGTTTTTTTGAGGTATAATTGACAAAAAACAAACTGCACATATTTAAGATGAACCATTTGATGAATTTTGCATAAATATACTCCCATGAAACCATCAACACAATCAAAATAATGAATATATGCCTTACTCTCAAAAGTTTCCTCATGCCCTGTTCTAATTCATCTTCCCCACTCTCTCAAGTCCTAAGTAACCATTAATCTTTGATCTGTCAAGATAAATCGGTTTGCATTTTCTAGAATTTTATACGAACGGAATCATAATAGTACGATCTGGCTTCTTTCTTTCATTCAGCATAATTATTTTGAGATTCATTCATGTTCATGTGTGTATCAATACTTTGTTTCTTTTTATTGCAGAGTAGTATTTCATTATATGGTTATAACACAGTGTGTTTATCCATTCACCTACTGATGGGCATTTCAGATCTTTCCAGTTTAGGGCTATCACAAACAAAGGAGCTATAAACATTCATGTACAAGTTTTTGTGTGGAAATATGCTTTCATTTCTCTTGAATAAATATCTAGTAGGATGGGTTGGTTGGTCATATGGTAGATGCACACTTAACTTCTTAAATATTCCCATGTGCGGTTAATTTATGAGAGTTCCAGTAGCTCCACATCCCCACCAGCACTTGGTAATTTTAGCCATTCTGGTAGGTATGTAGTGGTTATTTCATTATTATTTCACTTTGCATTTTCCTAATGACTAATGTGGTTGAATACATTGTCATATGCTTATTTCCATCTCCATATATTCTTTCATGCAGTGTCTGTTCAAATTTTTTGTCCATTTTCATTGGGTTGTTTGTCTCATTATAAAGAGTTCATTATATATTCTGAATACAAGTCCTTTGTTGGATATACACTTTGTAAATATTTTCTCCCAGTCTGTGGCTTGCCTTTTCATTTTAGCAATAGTGTCTGTCTTTTCCAGCACAAAAATTTTAGTTTTGATAAAGCTTTATATATTGATTTTTGATTTTTATACTTTGTGTTTTATTGTATACTACTCAAGATAGCTTTGCCAAACCTGGGGTCAGTAAGATCTTCTACAATTTCTTTCAGAATTTGTATAGTTTTCAATCTTACATTAAAGTTTAAAACCCAATTCAAGTTTATTTTTGTATGTGGTGTGAGTTAAAGGTCAATTTTCTTTTTTTTCCCCATATGGCAATATAATTGTTACAGCATTATTTTTGAAGATGTTAACCTTTTCCCACTGAATCATCTTGGCATCTTTTTTGAAAATCATTTCACCATATATGCGTGGGTGTATTTCTGGACTCTTCTGTTACATTGATCTGTGTCCATCTTTACACCAATACTATTCTGATTACTGTTAATTTATTATTAGTCTTAAAATCAGGTGGCTTAAGTTCTCCAGATTTGTTCATCTTTTTCAAAATTTATTTGACTATTCTAGTCCTTTGCATTTCCATATATGTTTTAGAATCAGTTTGTCAGTTTCTACAAAAAAAGCCTGCTAGGATTATGCTAGTAATTGTTTTGCATCTATAGATTATCTTGGAAAGGAATGACACATTAACAATATTGTCTTCTGATCCATGAACACGGAACATGATAAATCTATTTTGTTAAATCTTCTTTAATTTCCCTTAACAATGTTTTATAATTTTCAATGTAGAGGTCTTCACATCTTTTGTCAAATTTATCCATAGGTATTACATACTTTTTGTTTTTGAAAAAGCAATTTTTAATTTCAAATTTTGATTGTCCATTGAAAATATATACAAAATAGTTGTTTTATATATTGATCTTATATCCTACAACCTTGCTAAATTCACTTATTTGTTCTAGTAGCTTTTTTGTAGACTCCTTTGGATTTTCTACATAGGTGATTGTGTTACTCTGTTAATAAAGATGGTTTTAATACTTCCTTTACAATCTAGATATTATTTATTTGTTTCATTTTTCTCTTCCTTATTGCATTGGCAAGATCCTCCAGTACAATGTTAAATAGAAGTGGTAAGAGTAGACATCCTGTTTCATTCCTGATCTCATAAAGAAAGCATTCAGTCTTTCACTATTAAGTATGATGTTAACTGGTGGCTTTTCATTGATGTAGTTTATCAGACTGAGGCAGTTAACTTCATTCCTAATTTGCTGAAATTAAAAAAATATTCACACATCAATGTTGATTTTGTCCAGTGCTTTTTCTGCATCTATTGAGATAGCTCACATGGGTTTTGCTTTTTAGTATGTTAATATTGTGAATTGTATTGATTGAGTTTTGAATATTACACCAACCTTGAATTCCCGGGATAAATTCTACTTGGAATGATGATGTATTATCTTTTTTTGTATGTTATTTGATTTGATTACTAAAAGTATTTAAAGAACTTTTGCATGTATTTCATGTAGGATATTTGTGTGTAGTTTTATTTTCTTATGTCTTTTTCTGGTTTGGGTATTAGGGTAATGCTGGCCTCATAGAATGAGTTGAAAAATGTTCCCTCCTCTTCAATTTTCTGGAATAAATTGTGTGGAATTAGTATTAGTTCTTCCTCAAATGTTTGGTAGAATTCACCAGTTAAGCCAACTAGATCTGAAGTTTTTTTGTGGGAAGATTTTAAAGTACAAATTCAATTTCTTTTAATATATAGATGTATGTCCAGATTATCTATTTATTCTTTCTTTTTCTTTTTTGGTCCTATGACTTGGATTCAAACAAAGGTTGCTGCAGGCACATACCTATTTATTCCTGAGTAAACTTTAGTAGTTTATGTCTTTCAAGGAATTTGTCCATTTCATCTAAGTTGTTAAAGTTACTGGCATAAATTTGTTCATTATTTTCCTGTATTATTCTTTCAATGTTTATAGGATCTGTAGTGTTGCCCACTTTCTCATTCCTAATATTGGTAATTTGTGTCTTCTCTCTTTTTTTTCTCTGACTAGTCTGGCTATATGTTTATCAATTTTATTGATCTTCTCATAAAAACTATGGACCACAGTGCCTGTGTCACAGTCCCTCACACTATTCTAGTCACACAACTTCTTTGCTGTCTGTCAACATTGCTAAGCCTCAAGTTCCTGCCTCAGGGCTTTTGCACTGGTGCTGCGTTTCCTCTGCCACAAAGTTCTCTTCCTTCTCTTACCTCCTTCAAGTCTTTGATCAAATGTCATTTTCCTGCTGAGACCTGCAGTCTTCTTTTAACCTGCTCTAATAGAATGTAAGCTTCATAAAGACAGAGATTGCTTTTTTTCTTTTCAGTCTGTTTCACTTATTTCTGTAAGCCCAGTGTCTAAACCATATCTGGCATACAGTAGATGCTCAACAAATTTTTGTTGAATGAATAGTTATTGGTATTACTCTTACTGGAGTATTTTGTGAGGGTTCAGATGTGTAAATATTGTGCACTAAGAACCAACACGGGGGCACTAAGAATGAAAGACAGTGCTCATGCCCTCCTTAAGGCTTCTTCCCACCAGGCTGTTTAAAAACATTCTTCTAGGAGAGTCTCAGTTCAGCAATCAGCATTCTCTGGGCACAGACATTCAGGCAGTTACAAGCCCAACCAATCATTCTTTCATTTAGCACACATTTCTCCATTTACTCCACAAGGCATGTGGCTCTCTTTAGCAAGTTGGTCAAATGCCTATTAAAGTCTAGATAGTTGCTACCACATTTTCCATGCCCGGTTAGTCTACTAAAGGAAACAGAGTTATTCTGATATGACTCATTCTTAGTGACCACAAAGAATGCGAGAAGCTCAATTTGTTCTGTTGGTCTTTAAAAGCAAAGAAGTAGATATCAGCTCAGTCTGGGAAATCACTTTCTAAGAATCAGAGCTGTACAAAGTGGAATGAACCACCATGGGCTATGGTGAGTGTCCTGGCAGTGGTGTTCAAGTGCAGGCTGGACGATGGGACAGTGGGGACAGTGTAGGATGGGTAGTTGGGCAAGAACTAGATTGAACTTTAAGGCCTCTTCCAACTGAGAGTCTTTGATTCATGCACACGGGCCTCACAAAAGTGGTATATTACAGGCTGTAGGAAGGTAGTAGGGCTTAGCACATTAACTATTTCCTGGCCAGGAAGCCTGACAACTGATACTTTCTAGTTCTTCTATTGCTGATTCAGTATAAAGTTATTTCCTTCTGTGTTTTGCTTTTAATGCAAGCACCAAATATTCATTCGGTGCCTTACTCTGTACAAAGCATTCTTATTTGAAAAATGAGGATGGAAATGTCAACCAAGTTATCAATGGAGTCTCAAAAACAAGGGGCATAATGATCTCAAAGTGAGAAAATAGTAAAGAGCAACATGCAAACCACGGTGTCCACAATTGCCTTTTTCATCATTACAGGCATTAGATGATGAAGGACTGGACTTGAACCCTACAGCCTCCTCAATACCAAAGACACGAATCCCTATCTAGTACACTGAAGTCCTCTACATGTCTTTCTGGTGAAAAGGCCCTTGACATCTGAGAGTGTTCTTTCTCAGGCTTGGCTCAAGAGTAAAGGTTTCAATTTAGATATCATAGTTCATATCTCATACCTCACTGCAACCTCCAACTCCTGGGCTCAAACAATCCTCCTGCCTCAGCTTCCTGAGTAGCTGGGACTACAGGTATGTGCCACCAAGTCCAGCTAATTTTTATTGTTGTTGTTGTTATTGATGCTTTATTATGTAAGTATTTAAACATTGATTTTTAAAAAAATAGGGAGTAGCTTGTGTACATTTTAATGGCTTTTTTTAAGTTTCAAAACATTAAGGGGGCACAAATATTTTTGTTACATGGTGGCTAATTTTTAAAATTTTTTGTAGAGACAGGGTCTCGCTATGTTGCCCAGGCTGGATTCAAATTCCTGGCTTCAAGCGATCCTCCCGCCTTGGGCTCCCACAGTGCTGGGAATACAGCCATGAGCCACTGCATCTGGCAGGAAAACATTTTTTATAATCTTTCAACACAACAGCAGTGTCCAGGCTGACTCGGCTACAAGCTGATGGGATGCCTTGGTGCTTCCTGACAGGGTGGCCACCTTGATTCTGAGCTTCTGCCTCTATCCCGTGTTCCTGTTCCTTTTAGCTGGTCTCTATTTCTCAGTTCTTGTCCCTGCCACAGATCTGGAGCATTCCTGGGCGTCTCGGTCCTCACAACTGGGCTTTTGCCTTGTTTCCTACTCTCACAGCGCTCCAAGTTCTCCGAGTGTCTCCTTTCTCTCTTTAGGTCCTCTTCCTGCTCCTGCCCACCCCCCCGGCATGGTGGGAAGGGGGCTTTTCTGGGGGACTTCTCACCCTGGTGCTGCCTGCCCAGACCCCTCAGATTTCCCAGCACTCTTCCCTGCCCACGTGTTGGGGCGGCCCACTCCTCGGTCTTAACTCTGACAGGGCCCAGAGACAGCTGAACGGCTGGGCTCCGTGCCTAGTTGGTGAGACCTCCCAGCTGGATCAGTCTCTCCCCTGGCTCCTAGCCAAACCTCCTCTCCCAGGCCCCCTACGCTGCAGGATCTGCTTGCACGGTCTGATCGCAGAGCTGAGACCTCCTCCTTTGCCTGCACCAACCTGGACCTTGACTCTGGGATAGGAGACAGGCTGAGCCACAGTGTGGGAAGATAGTGCCGCTCTGGGAACTGGGGCTGGGGTGGGGTGGAAGTCAGGTGACCCCAGAGAGGGAAGGGGTTCTGTAGAGGCAGGAAGGAGCCTGGCGGAATCTCCACCTGTTCTAACCAGTCTTATTCCCTTAGCTCCTGCCAGGGGTCTTGTTGGTATCACACCGTCAGCCCCTGGTCATATAAAGCCTGAACATGCTCTGTGTGGGCATGGCTTATGTTCCACCAACGCCCAGTGGACATCTTGAACTGTTCTTGCACCTCTGAACTTAACCCAGGCTTGTGGTATATGCTCAATAAATACTAATTTAAAGCCTTTGAAGCCAGTATCGTCTCTTATAAGAACTTAGCACCTGGCAATTTGCTAAATGGTTTATATGAATTATCTCATTTAGTCTTCAAGACAATGCTGGAAAGTTGGCGGTATCATCATCCCCTATTACAAGTGAGGAAACTGAGGCATAAATAACTTGCCCAATATCACCCACAGAAAAACGGTGGAGACGGGATTTGAACCGAGGCTAGCCCCCAGCAGCATGGGGCCTCCCTTTTGAGGGGAGTACTGACTCACCCACCCAGAAACCACGACCCACCCCTTCACCCACCATGACCACAGCCCAGGCTGGTGTTTCCTAGTTTGGAATATTCAGAAGGGAAGGGAGAGGAACAGAGCATTCTACTCATTCATTCACTTATTCTTTCAATAAACAAACAAACAACTGCATGCCAGTCAGTTAAATTTATGTTTAAGGAGGTTTTGTGCAGGTGTACACTGCTTTGCATAATGGATGTATTTTTAGAAAGGTTGTAGGTACATGACCTTTTTTTTTTTTTTTTTTTTCAAGACAGAGTCTCACTCTGTTGCCCAGGCTAGAGTGAGTGCCATGGCATCAGCCTAGCTCACAGCAAGCAACCTCAAACTCCTGGGCTCAAGCAATCCTTCTGCCTCAGCCTCCCAAGTGGCTGGGACTACAGGCATGCGCCACCATGCCCGGCTAATTTTTTCTATATATTTTTAGTTGGCCAATTAATTTCTCTCCATTTGTAGTAGAGACGGGGTCTCGCTCTTGCTCAGGCTGGTCTCGAACTCCCGACCTTGAGTGATCCGCCTGCCTCAGCCTCCCAGAGTGCTAGGATTATAGGCGTGAGCCTCTGCGCCCGGCCGGTACATGAACTTTTTATGAATTAAAATCCTATTTCCTCATTGATGTATGTTTCAGAGATGTCTTCTTATTCTAAATTGCTATTAAAATTCACTTTTTTAAAATGCTGGGCCCTAATACTTTGAAAACAAGCTTTTCTCATGTGACCCTCCCTACAGGAGGATAATAATCCACACACAATCCCTTAAGGGCTTCAGTGGACCTTCATATTTAAAAGGACACTTTTGGAATTCTTTTGCAAAACTAGTGATTGTCTTTAGTTTATAGAGTTTTATGTGCAGATTTGGGGAGTTAAAATTACTTCTGATTTTTTTTATAATTAAAAATCAAATAGAGCTAAATAGCTCAAACAAGACATGAGCAGTTCTCTGCAAACTGCCATCCATCTATCCCTCCCCAACACGGAAGAAACCACATTGAGTTCTTTTTGGCTCAGCGATTTTCTGGTACTTGTGTGGAGTCAGAGCTGAAGCTCACAAGCCCCAAAGCTCCAGTGAAAACATTCCTCAAGCCCTGTCAATGCTGAAGGGCACAGCCAGGCTGAGTCGGCAGGAAGCAAGGTGGCCTGGTTACCAGCAGGCTCAGCAGAGGCTGGAAGAACACCCTCACATGTGGTGGCCGATAAAAGACACCTTCATCAGATTCCTTGAGTGGTGATGTTGAACTAGAGTGGGCTACGGTCTTAAGACCAGTCAAGAAAGGACTGACAGAGGAGGGATGGGGCAGGAGGTTTCACACCCCCACGACATAATCATATGCTAATCCGTGCTTGGGAGATTTCCAAGGCTACAGTCCCAGTAGCAGTCATATCAAATGCTTCTCTGTGTGTGTGTGTGTGTGTGTGTAACTTACTTGTGCATGTTTTTTCATCTGTGTTAAGTGCAAAACCTTCACGGCACCGGCAAGAGTAGGAGCCATCAGCATTTACACACTCGTGTTCACACCCATGGTTTTCCGAGGCACAGTAGTCCACAGCTGTAGAGAATAAAACACATTCAGAGTTTAATCAGAAACACAAACAGAGGTAAAAGGAATGGTAGGATGGAAGCACACTTATAGCAAATATGAATAAGCATTAATATTATTGATCCAAATAGAATATGGATAAATAAATATGAATTCAAGACCTCCTTTTTCTTATTCCTGCCCCCCCCCAAAAAATTAGGAGTCTATATCAGGCAATTCATATCAGAAGATAAAGAGCTTATGAACAATTGTATTTAAAAGTTAAAGGGGCTGGGCATGGTAGCTCATGCCTATAATCCTAGCACTCTGGGAGACCGAGGCCGGCGGATCGTTTGAGCTCAAGAGTTCGAGACCAGCCTGAGCAAGAGCGAGACCCCATCTTTACTAAAAAAATAGAAAGAAATTAGCTGGACAATTAAAAAAAAATACATATATATAAAAATTAGCCAGGCATTGTGGTGCATGTCTGTAGTCCCAGCTACTCGGGAGGCTGAGGCAGGAGGATTGCTTGAGCCCAGGAGTTTGAGGTTGCTGTGAGCTAGGCTGATGCCATGGCACTCCAGCCCGGGCAACAGAGTGAGACTCTGCCGCAAAAAAAAAAAAAGTTAAAGAAATGCAAATCAAAATAATCACAGGGCACATATCTATAAAACTGGCAGAAATAAAGATGAGCTAAAACCCAGTGGTAGCAAGGCAGCACAGACACAGAGGTATTAATATTAATGATGGGTGGCATTACAAATTGATAGAAATCCTTATGGAAGGCAATTTGACAATATTCACCCGGGAAATGTGACCCAAAGAAATGACTGAAAAAAGGGTGAAATTAATGATACACAATAAGCTATTAATAGCAGCATTATTTTATAAGATTTTTAAAAGTTCTGGAAAATAAGATGAACATTTAATAAGGATAAATGGATTAGTAACTTATGAGAAAACATGCTAGCTGATTTCTCATTAATTCCACAGATATTTACTGAGTACCTTGGTCTAGGCCCTGTTTTAGGTGCCAGTGATAGAGCAAATAACAAAACAAAAATTCCAGCCTTCAAGCAGCTTATATTTGAGTGGTGATGGTGGGAGTAGGGAACAGACAAAAAATAAAATATGTAAGTAAATAGCATAGTGTATGAGAAGATAAAGAGTGTTCTGGAGAAAAATCAGACAAGGAACAGGAACAGAGCTGTGGGGGAGGGGTGAAGGAGGGAGGGTGGGATGTCACGAAGTGGTCAGGACAGCGTTTCCAAGAAGGTGGTGGTTGGGCAGAGTGTTGAATGAGGTAGGAGCCGTGGGGCGGGAGACAGCATCCTGGCAAAAGGACCGGCAAGTGCCAAAGCCAGGAGGTGGGAACAGGTATGCCCGGTGTGCTGGAGGATCAGCGAAGCCACCAGGGCAGCTGGAGCAGGGAGAGGTGGGACACACGAATGGCGCAGTCAGGAGGGACCCATGGGCCACTGCGAGGACCTTTCTTTTACTTTGAGTGAGCTGAGGGTCGTTGGTGGGTTCTGAACCAAGGAGTTAAGAATAGGCTGTAGAGGGCAGATGTGACAATGGCAAACGAGTCAGGGGGTCACTCCAATAATCCCAGTGAGGAAGGATGGAGGCTTAAACCAGGATGGGGTGGGGAGAAGTGGTGTTCTGGGAGCTCGGGCTTGAACTGCATCCCTGCAAAAGATACGTTGGAGCACTAACCGCTGCTACCTACAAACGTGGCCTTATTTGGAAATAGGGCCTTTGCAGAAGTAATGAAGTTAAGATGCAGTCACTAGCGTGGGCTCTAGTCCACTATGATGGTGTCCTTACAACAGGAGAAGGCCATGTGAAGATGCCACCCGGGGAGAAAGCCAGATGAAGACAGACGCAGAGACTGGAGTGACACAGCTGGCAGTGGAGGAACGCCAAGTTTCCACGGCCACCGCCAGAAATCAGGAAGAGGCGAGGAAGGATTCTCCCCACGGGTTTCGTAGGCAGCATGGCCCTGCCAGTGCCCTGATTTTGGACTTCTAGCTGCCAGAACTATGAGAAATAAATTTCTGTTTTTTTAAGTCTCCCAGCCAGTGGCACTTTGTTACAGCAGCCCTAGCAAACTAATTAATACACTGGATATTTGCCCAAGGTGGGGCTGACAGATTCCTGCTGGATTAGCAGTGAGGCAAGAGAAAAAGAGAAGAATTAAGGCTGACTCCAGGGATTTTGGTGTAAGCAACTGAAAGAAAGGAGCTGCCACTAGCAGAGACGGGGAAGGCACAAGAGGAGCAGGTTTCATGGGAGAAGACCAGGAGCTCCAGTTGGGCATTAGGAATTCATTACGTTATCATTATGATGTCATCATTGTAAATAGGAAGACAAAATTTGGTGGGAAAAAAAGTAGCTCTTGAAATTGTACATTCACAGTGATTATATCCAGGGAAAATACAGCTCTAAGGCAAAGCCTGAAAATTAGAAACAAAAATGCTTATTGTGTTAAGGTAGTAGGATTATGAATGATTTTTTTTCTTTAAAAATGTTTCCCTCTACAATGTTCTAGGATATATTAATATCAAAATTGTGTAAATAATAACAAGGAAATGGAATCTACACAATTAATATACATGTACAATTTTTAAAAAGCAAAACCATGCATGGAGAAGATGATGTATTTAGCATAGTACTAAAACAAAGCAAAGGGAAAAGCTAAAGATTCTTAAAAGGTAATAACCTGTGTTATGTTTATTCTTTTGCTTCCAAGCTTCATTAAGTTTCAGTCTAAATATCGTGTTTGTAACTTCACCTCTCTACAGAGTTTTAATATCACCTAATATTTATGGGCTTAATTCACTAGTCATTATGGTGGGGACAAGGCATTCATGTTGTCTCAGGGTCTGAACGTCATAGGACATTAGCCATTAGTTGCTGGAGTTGTCCTAACATAAATATGAAGCTAGTACCAAATCCTTATAAAAATTAATTTCTCATCTCTCAGGAGCCAATGGGTCATTAAACAAATTAATGGTGACACTGGGAACAATGAGATCAAGGAGTCCCAAGCCCCGGCACAGAGCCCGTCTGTGGGTCACCAGAGTTGGCCATGCCATGTTAGCAGCCAGCAATCCTCACCTTCGACCTCCTCACGCTGGGCCTGACGCCCCCTCTTGAAAATCTCCCAACCCTTGGTGTAGGTGTCTGCCGTCAGGCAGCCAGTCCTACCTGTGGCCTCTTCTCCCCTCAAAGACAGGAGCTGTTAATCTGACTTCCAAGTTGTAGGACAATGATGTTACTACAATGAGTGGTCACGTCACTATACCTAAAAGCCAGAAACTCAGACTCTACCTCTCTCTTCAACTCCTTCTCTTACACCATGGGGTGTAATCTCTGAGCCCAGCCATCTCTGTCCCTCAGAGGGATACCCCATAATTATGCTGGCCCCATAATTTAGACTGGAGAGAGGTTGGAAGCTTTGCTTAAGCATTGAGTCTAAGCCACATACTCGAAACTCTCCTTTTTCCAGAATGCTATAGACTAGAATATCCAATGTTGGCTCAGGTGTTTAAAAAGAAGCTGTACAGAAGAAGCTCTTTAAACAGATCTCCACTTAACCAACTCCTGATCAATCAACGCTTTCATTCCCTCTGACAATGTGAGACCGATGCCCAGAGTATGCTAAAGGCTCAAGGCAGCTGGAACACCTGTATTTTAGAACACCTGTCCACGCCTCTCACTGCCTGGGGTGTAGGCTTATAAAGCAGCCTTGGTGGAACACGTGTGCTCTAGAACACCTGCGTACTCCTTCCATTGACTGAGGTGTATGCTTATAAAGCAAAGGTTCTCAAAGCGTGGTCTGTGGTCTTGCTTGCGAACTTGTCGGTAATGCTAATCCTCAGGCCCCACCCAGACCTACTGACCAGATGCTCTGGGTGTGGGGCCCAGGAATATGTGTCTTAACAAGCCCTGCAGGTGATTCTGATGCATGCTAAAATTCGAGAGACACTGTCAAAAATGGTCAAAATTGTTGTTTCCAAACGTATATATGTTCTTTGTACATGTTATTGTAATTAATTTCAATATAACAAAAACCAAGAAAATATAAGACCTAAAAGAAATTGAGTTTTTAAAAAATAAAAACTAAGTTGAAAGCTTTGGAAAGAATTAAGGCAATCTGCTAACCAAAATGCTGTAAGACCAGGCATGGATGAAACAAGTGTCAAAGATTGGGAAATTTTTCATTAAAATGGACAAAGAATCTGCCCTTACACTGCTTTACAGAAGTCTTCAAATCCTTGCTCCCATTTAAAGGAACCAAAATTAAAAATCATAGATGACACTTTATGGGTATGGTTTGTGCAAGAAAGATTTTCAAATATCATATTTCTTAAAGGTGCAATTAAAAGTAATTTTTATTAAGTGTACATGTATGTGTTTTAAACAAAAATAAAATGATTAAGGTAGGCTTGAATATGTAGCTTTTTAGGATTACCCCCTTTAAATGATGTTTTCCATTAACGGCCAATCCCAGACCCGATTTCCTGGGATAATAAGAGGGCCTCTCCCAGACCTTGATTCTCACTCTGTTTTTGTTCCTTGTGTGCGCAGCATTCTGGGGAACTGAGGGGAGGCAGTGACTGGCAAGGCAGGATTCAGGCATTCTGGATCCTGGGCCCCTGGTCTAGAAAGCCCCCAGGTGTCAAATCCCATCCTGATTTGAGAGCCGCCACTGACTCACTGCCAGGCTTGCTGGGGACAGCAGACACGGCGATCATTGCAGTGGTTAGACACGGAAGAACCCAGTTCCAGGCATGTGAACCTAAAAGTTGTTTTAAGGTCAAGAGAGTTCTAATTCATTCAACTCTGACATCCTTTGCCAAATGTTTTCGGTTCTTTGCATAACTTCCTCTGTTACAAAATTATAACAGAGGGAGGCCAAGGTTGAGAGGAAGATGTATGGAGGTGATTTTTGTGTATAACTCAGTGATGCCTTTATTGCTCCAAGTTCTTACTTCAACAAAAGCTGTTCTCAGTCGTTTTTGCCTGAAATTTCTACACTTTTCTTTACAATGGATGGAGCTGTAGCTCTTTGGCCTTCCAAGTCACTAAGTGCTATGATCTCAGAGTCAGAAGTCAGTCTTGCCACGTTCGGTCTCTGCCCAATGGGTGAGAAATCAGTCAGCCATCTCCAAGGATAAATGATACTTTGGTGCAAAGTAATAAAACCCAAGATCACCAGTTTCTGATTTATAATCTGGTCATATTCTCAGGTTTTCTCAGCAGGGATCAGTGTGCAAGGGGATGGCATTAGCAGAAACAGAATATTTTAAAGAGGAGCATTTGGATTTTAAAGTTTGTCAATAACAAAGGAAGAAAAACCAAATTCGTCATTTAGAGAAATGGTAGAACCAATTTACTTGCTGAACATATATTAGACACAGACATAGAGTCAGACTCACAAAACCTCTCCTCTCCAAGGCACAATTGGATTTATTTCTTGATTTCTTTCTCTCTTTCCTTCCTCCCTTCCTTTTTCTTTTCCTTTTTTTTTTTTTTTTTTTTTTGACAGAGTCTCACTCTGTTACCCAGGCTAGAGTGCCTCGGCATCAGCCTGCTCACAGCAATCTCAAACTCCTGGGCTGAAGTGATGCTCTTGCCTCAGCCTCCCGAGTAGCTGGGACTACAGGCATGCATCACTATGCCCTGCTAATTTTTTTTCTATATTTAATAGAGACAGAGTCTCACTCTTGCTCAGGTTGGTCTCGAACTTCTGAGCTCAAGCAATCCTCCTGCCTCAGCTTTCCAGAGTAATCCTAGGATTACAGGCATGAGCCACCATGCCTGGCCAGGACTGGAATTCTATATACAGGATTTAAAAACTCAGAGAAAGTTTCTCACTGATTTTGATAACAATAGAGGAGTGCTATGGACTGAATTGTGTCCCTCCCCCACAATTCTTATGTTGAAGCCATAACCCCTAATCCCTCAGAACATGACTGTATTTGGAGATGGGGCCTTTAAAGAGGAGATGAAGAGACTGCTAGGGTGGCCCTAATCCAATCTGACTGGTGTCCTTATAAGAAGAGGAAATGTGGACGAAAAAGAGGCACCTGGGATGTGCACACACACACACACAAACCCATGTGAGGACACAGTGAGAAGGCGGCCATCTGGAAACCAAGGACAGAAACCCCAGAAGACCTAGCACTCTGGGAGGCCAAAGCGGGAGGATCACTCAAGGTCAGGAATTCAAAACCAGCCAGAGCAAGAGTGAGACGCTGTCTCTACTAAAAATAGAAAGAAATTAATTTGCCAACGAAAAATAGATATAGAAAAATTAGCCGGGCATGGTGGTGCATGCCTGTAGTCCCAGCTATCTGGGAGGTTGAGGCAGGAGGATCACTTGAGCCCAGGAGTTTGAGGCTGCTGTGAGCTAGGCTGATTCCATGGCACTCTGGCCCGGGCCGGAAAGCATTTTAAAAAAAAAAAAAAGAGACCAAAAAAAAAAAAAAAAAAAGAAAAGAAAAGAAAAAGAAACCCCAGAAGAAAGCAAACCTGCTGACACCTTAATCTTGAACTTCCAGCTGCCAGACCAATGAGAGAACGCATTTCTTTCAATTAAGCCCCCCAGTCTGTGGTGTTCTGTTGTGGCAGTCCTAGCAAACTACCACAGGGAGAAATCCAGTGCTTACCATCTTGGGGGTGGGGGAATCAGTCTCAAACATGAGGAGTTAGCTGATTAATTCAAAATCTGACCTTTCAATACAAAATTCATCCTCCCATCCTTGTCCCCAATTTAAATATCAACCACTCCTTCCTCTCTGAGGGGAATTAATATAGGAGAATGTGGGAGAGGAGTTTCGAAGGTAGCAGCAATGCCATGCTAAATCCCACGCTATGTGCCATCATTCTGGGTTTGCATGGACCTCAGTGTGCTTTTTTAAATGTATCACGCTTTTGGTATACCTATATTGTTAAACTGAAGCATTCCTAAGAAGATAAAAATTCATAAAGGATATATAAATTAAGACTCAAGTAATGTCTATCAGTTGCCCATCTAGTAGACATTATAATGACAGCAGTAATAGTAACAAGCACTCACATGGCACTGCTCTAAACGCTTTATGCACATTAACTCATTTGACCCTCACCAGCACCCTTTGAGGCAGGTGGTATTAGCCTCAATTTACAGATGAAGTAACTGCAACATAAGTGGTTAAGAGACTTATGAAATGTGGATAACAATAGTACCTAGCTCATAGATTGTTGTGATATATATCAAATATCTCAAAAGGGTCCTAGGACTTAGTAACATTCAATAAAGAGAGTTTGTATTTTTGCCACACTGCCTCTCTAACCAGGTAAGGTTAAATTTGGGAATTAAGAGATACCTAAATGCCATTCATTTGTTTTGCAAGCATTTATTCCGTAATTACTCTGTCGGGCAGTGTGCCAACCCCTGGGTGGTAATGACAAGCAAATACCACATGTAAGACGTCTTAGAAGAAAGGCAGGAAGGATATGCCAGGCTGTTAGCAGTGATTACCTCCAGGAAGTGAAACTGGGGAAAAGCAACCTTCAGGTTTTGACTTTATACACATCTATACGATGGCTTTTTCTTCTTTAAATAAGCAAAGATTGATTTTGTAATTTAAAAACCAGTCAAGCAGAAAAGATTTTTTAAAAAACATGAATGCTTGAGATTGTTATCAGTCACTCAACCTCAGTCAATAATTCAAAAAAAAAGAAAAAGAAAAATGTATCACGAGTCCACTCTGTGAGAGATGACGAGGACAAGTGGTCTCTGCCCTCAACAGTTTGCAATCTGCTCAGGCAGACAGGATGCAAATAGGACCAAAGTTACCCCAAAATGCAAAGCAGTCAGTAAACACCAGGTGAGCAAGTACAGCAGAAAATTCACCCTCAAAGAGCTAGATAAGTGGGCTTTGAAAAATATACATTCTGGGATGGCAATTAACAAAGCTGTAGTAGCAGCTGATGGATTATAGATTCAGGGACTCCGTGAAAGAAAAGGAGAATCCTAGACAGCAATCCACCTTTGCTCACCTGAATGTGGAAATAACCTCAGGAGTCGATAGTGAAATGGGCAGTCAGGGAGATGGAACTCTGGCACTCTAAGTTAATGTTCCTCTTACTCAAATGTGTGGAAATGTTGTATAGGCAGGTCAGTCATAATTCAGGGATGCGTCAAAGTACTAGAACCACTGCAAGGGTGGTTGAAACCAAAAACCCACTGCATTGATTCACCAGTAGCTGGACATGATTAACTTCTACCAAACGTCTTTAAATAAATAGTTTAGACCTGCTATCCACACTTTCTCATCACCTACACCCCACCCTTTTTGCCACTACAAATTCTCCTGGTCATCCTGGCGTCCATGCCTAGCAGAGCACCTGGCAGAGAGTTCTGAAATGTTTGCTGAGGTGAATCAGGGATTCAACTTGCTGGCTTTTTCTTTAAGTTCTGTTTCCTTTGATCTTGCTAGAGCATGACATTAATATTGACCTGGGCTGGGCGAGGTGGCTCACGCCTGTAATCCCAGTACTTTGGGAGGCCGAGGTGGGAGGATTTTTTTTTTTTTTTTTTTGAGATGGGATTTCACTGTGTCACCCAGGCTGGAGTGCAGTGGTGCGATCATAGTTCACTATGGCCCCAAACTTCTGGGCTCAAGCCATCCTCCCACCTCAGCCTCCCGAGTAGCTGGGACAACAGGTACATGCCACCACACCCAACTAATTTTTGGGGGTTTTTTTTGGTATAGACAGAGTCTCACTATGTTGCCCAGGCTGGTCTCAAATTCCTGACCTCAAGTGATCCTCCTGCCTCGGCCTCCCAAAGTGCCGGGATTACAGGTATGAGCCACCTTACCCAGCCTACAACTATCACTATAAATAGCAATTTTTCACATCTGCTTAAGATTCCTCAATGAAAGTATATTGCTTGCCCAGTAAAAATTAATGAAGCAAAAATAATCATTGGTGTTTACATGGTGATTTCTTTTTTGCTAGTGTTGGTGGAGGTGGTGCCCTGCCACTCTAGCATGGTCACCACCAGCAGATTAAGAAAAACAACTCTAAGGCTCAGGAGACTCACTGCATTTGTGGCCCTCTGATGAGGGTGGTCTTCCTCTCCATCAGTGTGGAAAAACAAACCCATAATAATCTCATCACTCACCTGCAAATAACAAGCTACCACTCACACTTTTTGTTTTGTTCTTCTATATCCTTAGCTAAGGATCAAGATGTGCTGAAAAATGTAAATTCTATGTGCAAAAAAACAAGCATTCATTGTTTGTGGAAAGCAAGACATAACAGGGCCCCTGAAAACAATGGACTGTGGAACAGAAAATGCAGGATTTAGTCCAAAAATCCAGATTCCCGTTCTGATGTCAGTCAAGCCCTTTTCCCTCCAGATTTTCTGCCCCATAAGTATGCAGTTCAGTTTATTAAACACCTGCTACTTACCAGGCACTGTTTGTTAGTGTAAGGATGAATGACACCATGCAAGTTTAAAGGGCTTTGTAGATAAACAGGGAGGTGCCACATGCATATTAGGATTTGCTGGGCTGCTCTGCAGGTGCTGAGGAGAACTACTATCCATCATTGAAGACATCGGATGCCACCTGCCTCTGCTACCTCTCATGTGGTCACTCAATGTGGAGTCTCCCAGGAGGAAAGTGCTCAGCTGACCCCAAGTCAGTGCCTGCAGTCCCGAGCACTGCCCTTGAGAGCTACCTGGGCTTGTGTTTGTTTTCTCTGGTCTTATTATATCCAGCTGGGCCTGTATGTAGCAGTCACTTGGGCCTCTTGCTGAGCTGCAGGTGCAAATACTATGGAGGAAGCGTGCCTATGTCTTTGAGATGCCACTCAGCAATCCCGCCCACCACCAAGTCAATTGCACGTATAACACATGAGCTATATTTAAGTCCGGCCATCCCAAATTTGAAAAAAATCCACCCAGTCCTTCTCAAGCGATGCAGTAACAGACAATGACACTTACATAGATTATCATAAGTATGCCTTTTGCTGAGGACCCACAGTGAAAAAATGCTGACCTCGGCCATAAATGTAATCTTTAAAGTTCAAATTCTGCCTAACAACTAGACCAACAAACTAAGCACTTTGTTGAAACCCAAAGCAGAGTAAATGGATCTGTGGGGGGTACATGTTGAACCTCCCTCTCCCTCCTCACTGTGCTGAACTTGGCCTTCCCCACTGAGCAAGGCTGGGGGGATACTCACCCACACACCTTTTCCCATCCTCGGCCAGGGTGTAGCCACTGTAGCACTGGCAGACGAAGGAGCCCGGCACGTTCACACAGAGCTGCTCACAGGCGTGGTCCTCCATGGCACACAGGTCCTGGACTGGGGCAAAGTCACACCATTAGGACACAACACCAGGGGAGGGGCACCCTCAGCACGGGGCCATGCAATGAGCACTTCATAGCCCTTGCCAAAATGACTTTTAAAAGCATTATAAGGATTAACATGTGATCATTGTAGAAAGTCTGGAAAACATAGAAAAATAGATAAAAGAAAAATCTACCTATAATCCCCCCATCTGTAGTCCTGCCACCCAGAGACAACTGGTAACATTCTGGCGAGTTTTTCTTTCCAAGTGAGTTTCTGCATGTATATAAAAACATATTTTTCAAAGTTGGAATTATTCATTGCCTCTGTGAAATACATTGAATAATGTTTAATTAATATCAATTTGTATTTCCCCACGTCAATGAAAAGTGCTCTGAAAATGTCTTCATGGCCTCTGAGAGCTGTCAGTTTTCACGAGCAGCATTTGCACTTGTTGGCATCAAGCTCCCCTCCTTTGCGAAGGTAAAGTGCTCCGTAATCACAGTCTCACTGAGTTACACTGAGATGATTCAGCACTTTGACATTTTGCAGACGGGGCGGCCGAGGCAGGATCCAGCGAAAGGACCTGCGGCTCTACCGAAGCACAGCAAGTCTAAGAATAGCCCTGAATTCCCAAGTCGGCACCGTTCCCTTTGGACATACTTTCTTCATTCCATTTGTCTACCAGAAGGATCTTTGAAAATCCTCTTTGTGCTCTATTTATTCATCCCAGTAACAAACAAGGAGAATGGAAAAGCCCAAAGAGGTTGGGTAGAAGTAACAAAGATTACCAGGAAGAAACGGATGTATGGCCACGTGTGGTCTTATTTTGGTCAAATGTTTATTACGTGTCCACAAAGTGCTGGGCTGTGGCTATTTGTTCACATGCAGTGTAGGAAAGCATGTACAGAATGCATCTGCTGCACAGAACCAAGAATATATCAGAGAATGAAAAGGTTCAAGGCATCTTCAATCCATCACTGACTCAGTCTACGACACTATTTCCCAGCAAGGAGAACAGCTTGGATGCTATGAAACAGCTAGCTCTACCAGTGATTTTGCACTTAAAATTGGAGAAAATCAGAGAGGATTAATGGGATTGAATACATTAAAGAGAATTTTCTCCGGTTAAAAGCTATCACTATGACAGCTACGATAAAAAAACTCAATTACCTAGAAAGCCTGAATCTAATGGCTACATCTTAATATAGCCTAGATCTTTGCATTTCATAGTTTATTGTGCTTTTAGATAAATATAAAATATCAAATTGGGCCGGGCGCGGTGGCTCACGCCTGTAATCCTAGCACTTTGGGAGGCCGAGGCGGGCGGATCGCTCAAGGTCAGGAGTTCAAAACCAGCCTGAGCAAGAGCAAGACCTCGTCTCTACTAAAAAATAGAAAAGAAATTAATTGGCCAACTAAAAATACATGTAGAAAAAATTAGCCGGGCATGGTGGCGCATGCCTGTAGTCCCAGCTACTCAGGAGGCTGAGGCAGGAGGATCACCTGAGCCCAGGAATTTGAGGTTGCTGTGAGCTAGGCTGATGCCTCGGCACTCTAGCCCGGGCAACATAGTGACACTATTTAAAAAAAAAAAAAAAAAAAAAAAAAAAAATTAAATTGATAAAAAGATAAAAGTTGATTTGATTCAGCATCTCTATTAAATGTATTAAACAATTTTTAAAAATAAAATCTACATCATCACAGTAAAAAATGCTTAGCCCTAAGATTCCACAAATAAGGATTCTGGTTTTAAAATCCTGAAAGAAGTATTTTTAGTCCCAAATCAATAAAGTAGATGAATAAAATTAAAGACACAAACTCTTTTACCTCTTACCAGTATGCTTACATCTTAGATTACTAGTTGGAAGCCCGACTGGGACTTTCAATGTAGATTTCCCATGGATTTAGATGTAAGGAAACTACCAGTAACCAGAAAGACACTTCCGCTGATGTAAAAATCATAGTGAATGATCAAGGAATGACAAAACCTACAGTTAATTGTAAGCCTAGGCCGGAGATACGATCTGAATCAAAGGATATTCATTCATTTACTCACTAAACATATGTTGAGCACCTACTATGTCCCAGGCATTGGGGATATAGCAGTGAACAGAACAGATGAGGGGTTCCTGCTGTCGTGCAGCTTGTATTCTCTCAGGGGTTAGTAACATGAAGATCTAGGAAGAGTATTTCTGGCTTAAAGAAGAGCAAATGCAAAGGTCCTGTGGTAGAACAAACTTGCCCCACGTGAGGAACTGAAAGGACAGAATGGCTATGAGATGCCACGTAAATAACTAGAATATGAGGTAGAACACGACAGAAATCGCTGAGAGAGATGCCGACGGAACTATGGGAGTTCGGCATCGGGATGGATTACTGCCAGTCAAGCAGGGCTTGGGAGAGGCTCACAGGTATGGAGAAAGAGAGATGGCTCTCCCGGCTCAGGAAGTGTGAGTACATGTGCAAAAGGCAGGACAGGCATGGCAGCTGAGTCCCACTCTGGGAATTCCAGGGGAAGCAGCAGAAGGATGTGAAAGACCATTGACTCCGAACAGTAGAGCGGCCTTCAGTGTTCTTTGAGCTTGTGGCCTCACCCATAAACTGGCAGCGTTTATGTAGCGATGCATTTCCTGTGTCTCCCTTGCTAGGCTCCAAGCTCCCTAAATGGGTGGGCAGCGTCCCTGCACAAAGTCCTAATGGCTGGGAAGTGACACTCCAGCATGCTGGACCCAGCTGCCTCCCACCGTCCCAAGCCCATCTCTGGAGCGGAGACAGGAGCTTCTCCGCCCAGGTCCTCCCAATCTCTGCTGAAGATGCTGCTTCGCCCGCCTCAGGGGTCCAGCAGGAACCCGGCCTAACCATGGTTACTGAGGAGTGGTGGGAGTACAGGAGATTTTTAGTCTCCTATTTATAATTATCTGATATCAAACTTTCCAACAAGAGCTTTTATAATAATGGGGGGGAGATAACATATTTAAAAAAAAAGGCCCTTTTGAAGGTAGCATTTCAAAAACAATGAACCAAGATCTAGAAGGAACAATCTCTTTTTCTCAAAAGACTTCCCCCTCCAGGGTAGACAGAGACAATGAAAGGCTTATTCCTTTCAGGACAGGCGGGGTGACAGTGCCCAACCTCAGCTTCCCATTAAAACCACCTGGGCACCTTTTGAAACTCTTGATGCCAAGGTGCTCTCCTCCCCCTGATCAAACCAGACAGGCTGAGGTGGGATTCGGGCAGTGGTACTTGTTAAGACTCTCCAGAGGCCCCCAGCGTACAGCCAGTCCCACACTCCTCCCGGGAGGAAGGTACCCAGACCCAGGAGTCAGTCTCTCCTTTTATTAACTGAGACCCCAAAGCTCAATTTCCTCTTTTAATTAATCTCAAGTGACTACTTCCCTTGCTTCCCTCTCCAAGTGGCTAGAAGGACCCCAGACACCTCCACGAGAGTGCAAAGCATGGTGGGACCAGGCGGGGTTGCTGTTCGCGTTCCAGAAGAACTGTCCCACAAACAGCGAGCTTGCCAGCTGGCTTCGTGTGGGCTATCCTTTCGTGCCGTTTTTAGACTGTCGGGGATTTATGGCCACAAATGATTTGTACCGACCCAGGGGAAACCATTGAGGGATTAATCAATTAAACAAGGACAAAAGAATAAATACAGACTGGGTTCTGACAAAACAACTTTGCTTTCTGGCAGTGGTCACTTCCTTTTGAAACAAATACAGATGTTTTTGGATGATTCCTTATGCTTTTGAAAAACAGCACTTCTTTTAGCTGGGAGGATTTTGCTGAAGGTCGAGAAGCATTGGGTTCAGATCTCCCATTACCCCTGGCACAGCCTTCCGCCTTCCCCACCTGGTGACCCCCACTCATGGCTCACAGCCCCAGTCACGTGCCACACCCCTGGGGATGCCTTCTCCAAGTTGGCTGTGCTTTGGCTTCCTCCCCTGGGCTTCCACTGCATGGGGACACAGCTCACTCTAGCATGCACACCTTTATCCCATGATATTGGGAAGACTTGATCACACATCCGTCTGCCCCATTAGCACATGAGCTGGTCTGACTCAGAGCCTGCCGCAGTGTCCCGGCATGTGTAGCTCATCTCCAAAAGCGTTCATTTGCTGAATGAAGGAAAACAAAAGCCCATATGCTCTGCCTCCCAACAGAGATGTTCCTAACATGTTAAAAATACTCTCCTCCATCAGAAATGAGGTCCTGGGAAGATGAGTGAGATGGGAACAAAACTCTCTCCAAGTCTCTGCGCTTCCCCTCTCCCCAGCAATAGGAATTCTCATACCAGAAGAGGGCTCAGAGTACAATCTGAGAGCCAGCCACCAGCTGCAGACACCAGAGAAACTGCCATGGCTGTTAGGGAACGCGTGAGCCTTGCTATCTGCTGCATCCCACTACCTGGCACAGTGCTTGGCACAATGCAGTTGTTCAACCAATACAACAAATACTTGTTGCATGGACAAATGACCCATGCCCGCGTTACCCAAACAGGGCTGTCAGGTATTCCTAACTCATCTCTCCTACCTAGGCTGTAAGCTCTGTGAGGGACAGGAACATGAGTCTGGGTCTTCCTCATGGAGCCTGTATAATACCATGCATTCACACAGCCGAGGCTGAGTGGCCATCTGTTGATTTGACTTGGCAGCCTCCCTTCCTGGCCAGCCTAGAGCACTGTCTCAATGAATGAATGTCACTGGGCAGAAGTGGAACAGCTGGGAAGGAACTGAAGTATTCTTTAACTTCCCCTTAGCAAAGAAGATTTTAGATTAGCTAATTTTTACCTTGAGGTCAAGGATGGCAGCAGAAACTTGGAAGTCATGGGGCTCCTCCCTCTCCTGCACCCTTCAGATGCAATCAATCCTCAGGTCCCACTGACCCACTTTTCTTCACCTCCCCTGCCAACATGGAGCCACCATCATCTCGCGACTGGACAACCATGGCAGCCTCCTAACTGGTCTTCTTGTATCCATCCCAGCCCAGGGTTCTCCAGCAACCAGAGTAATCAGCTCCTGCTTCTCCTCTGCTTAAAACCCTTAATGGCTTCCCACTGCTCCAGGATGAAGTCTCAAATCTCTAACACGTGGTCAGGGTGCTGCACAATCCACCCCTTCACCTCTCCAGTCTTTTCCAATGGCCCCTCTTGTTTTCTCTGCTCTATCTACACTTTCCTCTCCATTTTTCAAATCAAGCTTCTTCATGCCTCAGGACCTTTGCACATGCCATTCCTTCTACCTAGAATGCTCACACCCCTTCCTTGCCTCCTTTTCAGCCATCTAACTCTTATATATTCCTTTAGGATTGACCTTAAAGGCTACTTTCTCAGGGGACTCTTACTTGCCATTAGGGGTAAGTCCTCCCTCATAGTTTCCCTTTGTACTCCTCACCACTATTATAATGTAATACTTAATTTGCAATGGATTATTTCACATCTGTTCCCCCTGCCACATGAGGGCAGCCACTGCACTTGTCTTTTTCAGCACTCTAGCTCAAATATCTGGCATGTGGTCAATTTAAAAAAATTGTGAATGATTGAATTAATTAATTTGTTTAATTATGAAATAGTTCAAAGCACTGGGAAAACAACAGTGAATAAAACAAATTTAAAAAAATCCCTAGACTTATAGAGCTGATAGCCTAGTGGAGGAATCAGTAGTGTGCTGGAGGCAGCTGTATTGACTCACAAGATAGATTACGTGCATCTCTTCCCAAGTCTGCATTCAACGAGGCCAAGTTAGTAGCTTGAAAAGGCCATGGTGGGAGTATTTACACCATGGAAATTGGCAGACACTTCAAGTCAGAGCTTTTTTTTCTGGAGAGCTGATTGCTAAACATTTACCAGCATATCACTGAGAGGGGACCAACAAAAACCAAATTAAATAGGTAAAAATATGTGATATGTTATAAGCAGAAAAGAGGAGTCAAGCATGTTGAGAGAGCAGGCCTTCCATTTTAAACAGTGTGATCAAATGTGTTTTTACTGAAAAGATGATTTGTATAAGGACCTGAAGGAAGTGAGATGAAAAAAGAGGGATAAAGGGCCGACCATAGGGGAAGGGCTGATGTCAGTTACACCTCTTCAGAAAGGGCAGGTGTGAGGCAGTCCTCTGAAAAGAATATCAATTTTGGAGCCAGACTCAGCCCCGGCTGGGGGACCTACATGACATCAAGTAAGAGACTATCATGAGATTTGAGTTTCATAGAGAAGTTGAATAATTGAGTGGGGGAAACACACATAGCAATTCTAATAAAGATGGCCTCACTTTATTGGGTGCCTATGAAAACCTGAAATACGGATATTAGGTTCAAACATTTTTTTAAGTATCTTTGGCTAAGTTTTGGTTTGTGAGTTCTTTGCTGCATTGGTCTGATACAGCAAAGTCGGCAATTTTGAATCTCATAACCAAAGATCTGGCCAAGTTCAAGCTATGCCCTGCCAGAGGGTAACCATTAGCACATATCTGACAGCAAAATCTGCTTGCTTCTTCCATTTCCTGGAGAATTTTACGAGGTATGGTAACTCATTCTTCCCAGGTGAAACTAATTAGTGAGGATTTGTTAGCTAAGAGCTGACAAAGCTGTGATCGAATCCATCCACAATGACTCCCATGCACCCTGTGTTTAAGTGCTTTCCTTCATTTGTGACCTCAAAACCCTGGCGCCTGCATCTCAGCCCAGAGAACTTGAGAACTTTCATCTGGTTACACTGGACAAGGGGAACATGGGATAAAGACTGTGGCTGCTGTGGCCGACATCTGCCAAGGCTAAATCAAAGGGTTTTTGTGGACTTTTCGGAATTTTAGACAAGCCACACTGTATGCCGTCAATATCAACAACAGTTTAATCTCTCCTTTGCAATGAAAGCAAATGAACACCTTTACAAGGCACTCTCCATTTTTTATAGCTCCTGCCAGTATTTAACCCAAGATTCAGAAATCAGAAATTATTTAACACAGCAAGAGACAAAGAGAAATGTGTTATTAGGGCTGTTATTTCACTCCACAGGGAAACAATGGGGTCTCTGCCTGCTCCCCCCAGAAAGCTTACTCGGAGTTAGGGCTCCACGAATGCAGGCAAAACCCAAGCCTGCATTTAGGAACCATCCCCTTTCTTTCATCATGTCTGAGAGCACTAATCTTATTTTGACAACTGCAGTTTGGATTTAAAGACTTTCAACAGTAAGTGTGAGTCATCAGCCTGATGCTTCTACATTGAGAAAAAAAAAAAAGAAGAAGAAGAAACAAAACAAGGCAAATGTCACAGGCAAGCTCCAGCTGTGCCCATCTCCTTCTTACCCCCAGCAGCTGAATTCTTTTTCAATCAACTCTCCTATTCACTAACAAGATTTTGGTTTTCTTTGGGGAAGAAAAAAGGAGGAAGGGGGATGTGCTCAAAACAAAGCCCTGAAATACAGGCAAATCTGACTGGATGAGGTTGATAAAAATAATAAACAAACGTGAATAATGTCCTACTCTTGAAGAGTGCTTTTCAATTTCCAAACAGTTGTCACATCATTATGTTCTTAATATAAACCCCCACCTGGCTGGACTCTCCCAGGGAGAGATCTGGTTTAAAACGTCTCAGTCAATGGTCCTCAAACTGGAGCGGACATCAGAATTCCTGGAGGGCTTGGGAAAACCACATTCCTGGGCCCCGCCCCCAGAGGTCCTGATTCGGTAGGTCTAGGCCTGGGAACTTGCATTGCTAATAAGTTCTCTGCAAAGCTGATGCTGCTGTCCGGGGGACCGCACTTTGAGAACCACTTGTCTGGGTACTCATGAAAATAGCAAAGCAGAGGAGAAGCTGTACAAGGTTCAAGCTCGTTTTCCCATGACATGTATAATTCTTTCATAATTGGCACTTTTCCACTCAGATTTAGTCAGCTCATTTCTCCCATGGGGTTCTTCTAATCATCCCAGATTCCTTTTTTTCTTTTTAATAAAACCCTGTGCCCTGGCACAGCCAGAGGGTGAGCAAACTGCATGCTCCAGCCCAGCAGCCAGGGCTCAGAGACAGCGATGACTGCACTTCCCCTGCTCAGCAAGCCCGCTGCTTCTGCTCCTGGCAGTCTTAGCCTAAGCAGCTTCGGGGCGTCGCTGTTGATTGAGTGGCTAAGGCAGCTGCTTTGCGTGTGAGCGCGGCTTGTTCACCCTTCTATTCTTGCTCCACGCTCTGACCGTGAGCTACCCCGAAGCTCACACTGTGACCTTTTCTTTCCACACCCCCTTTCTCCCTCCAGGATTCCATCCATTTTCAGGGTCAATGACCACCACCAAGCACGGCCCACCCAGGCCCTTTCCTTGAACTTGTTTCCTCCATCTCCAGCTGCACCCAACCACGTGGGTGGGCTTCCTCCTGGGCTCATCAGTATGCCCTCAAAACCAGATTTCCTTGCTGAAGCTATCTGTCAGTCTCAATTACTACCACCCCCACTCCACCCCACTCATCTGATGTCAAAAACTCCTCCCTGGGGCTGAGATTGTCGCTGTGGTCTCCTAATTAATTCTGTGGGCATAAGAAACACATACACTGAATCGACTGAACTGATTAGAATTGTACACTGTTCGCATCTTTCATATCCTGCTCTGATTAATGTAGATCAGCATTACTGAGTTATAACTGGCATACAATGAACAGCACTCATTTATCCCGTACAATTTGGTAACTCAGCATATCAGGATATCATCACCACAAGCTGATGAGCATAGTCCTCACCCCCAAAGTTTCCTGCACCTGCTCCTCCCCTCAGCTTTGGGCACCTGCTAATTTGTTCTCTGTCATTATTGATTAGGGAGCCATTTCCTAAAACTTTACATAAATGGAATCACACAGTCGGTACTTTCTTTGGCCTGGTTTCTTGCATTCAACATGGTTATTCTG
This sequence comes from Lepilemur septentrionalis, assembly GCA_963573855.1. NCBI lineage: Eukaryota > Metazoa > Chordata > Mammalia > Primates > Lepilemuridae > Lepilemur > Lepilemur septentrionalis. The sequence continues at coordinate 5,183 of CAUYMX010091776.1, read as the reverse complement.
AGATGCATCCAGGCTGCTTCATGTGTCAGTAGTGCATTCTTTTCCTCGCTAGCATTACATTGTATGCCTGTGTCATAGTGTGTTACCCATTCGCCCGTTGACAGATCTGTGGGTTGTTTTCAGTTTGGGGTTGTTATAAGTAAAGCTGATGTGAACGTTTGTGTTCAAATCTTTGGACGTAAACTTGTATTTCTTTTGAGTAAATATCTAAAAGTGAAATGGCTGGATCATACGGTAGGTAAATAACTTCGTGAGAAAGTGCTGAACTGTTTTGCAAAGTGGCTGAACCAATTTATATAACCACTGGTAGTGTCAGAGAGTTCCAGATCCCAACTCTGCCAGCACCTGGTATGGTCAATCTTTTACAAATCTATCCATTCTAGTGGAGGTACAGCGTAATCTCATTGTGGTTTTAGCATGCATTTCCCTAATGTCTAATAACACGGAGCATCTCTTCACGTGCTTTCTTTGCCATCCAAATGTCTTCTTTGGTTTAGTGTCTGTTCAAATCTTTTGTCCATTTTTACTGGGTTGTTTGTCTTCTTGTTAGAATTCTTTGTAATATTCTAAAGTCCTTTGTTGGATATATATTTTATAAATATTTCATCCCAGTTTGTGGCTTGCTTTTTCGCTTTAGTAGCAGTGTATTTTGAAGAGTGAATGTTTTCATTTTGACGAAGTTTATTAATTATTTTCTTTTCTGTTTTGTAGCTTTTTGTGTGCTATTTAAGGAATCTTTGCCAAACCTGAGGTCACCAAGATTTTTCTTCTACATTTTAATCTAGATATTTAATACTGTCCACTCTTACATTTAGGCTTAGAATACACTTTGAATTAATCTTTATATATGGAATGAGGTAAGGGCAAGGCCCCTTCCCCTCACCCTCTTTTTTTGCACCTGGCAATTCAATTGTTGCAGCACCATTTGCCGAAGACATTACCCTTTCCCCATTGAATTGCCTTCCCACCTTTGTCAAAAATCATTTCACCATATACATATGGGTTTATTTCTGGATTCTATTCTGTTCCATTGATCTATATGTCCATCTTTACACCAATGCTACATGGCCTTGATTACTGTTGCTTTATAATTAGTCTCCGTATCAGGTAGTCTAAGCCCTCCAACTTTATCTTTTTCCAAGTTTTAGTCAATCCTCATTATTCACAGATTCCATATTTGTGAATTTGCCTACTTGCTAAAATTTGCTTGTAACCCCAAATCAACACTTGTGGCATTTTCTCAGGGATTCATGTACATGTGCAGAGTGACAAAAAATTTTAGTCACTCAATACATATGTTCCCAGGTAAGGTCAAATAAGGCAACGTTCTGCCTTCGTGTTGCAGCTCTCATCCTGTAAACAAGCATCGTTTCTGTAGTCTGTCTAGTGCCACATTTCATTGCATTTTTGTGCTTTTTATTAGTGATTTCCCTGTTTAAAATGGCCCCCAAGAGTAGTGCTGAAGTGCTGTCTAGTGTTCCTAAGTGCAAGAAGGCTGTGATGTACCTTATAGAAAAAGTATGTATGTTAGATAAGCTTCATTCAGGCATGAATAATAGTGCTGTTGGCTGTAAGTTCAATGTTAATGAATCAGCAATATATACTCAATAAGGTGTTTTTAAACAGAAACACACATCAGATAAGGTGATATATTGATTGATGAATATTGTGACCAGAAGCTCTCAGGAACCTAATCCTGTATTTCCTTTAGTAGAAATGATTCAGTGTTTGCCAATTTAATGTTCATGGATATTTTATAGATCATAACTACTGGGAATAATGATACTGACTGTATTTTACTATTTTATTTTATTTTATATAGTATTTTTAGAGGCTCGGTCTCACTCTGTCACCCAGGCTGCAGCCTCTATCACAGCTCACTGCAACCTCCAACTTGTGGGCTCAAGGGATCCTCCTGCCTCAGCCTCCCAAGTAGCTGGGACTATAGATGCTCACCACCATACCCAGCTATCATTATGTTTTAGAATCAGGTTGTCAATTTCTAAAAAAAAAGTCTGCTAGAATTCGATGGGGATTGCCTTGAACCTATAAATCAATTTGGAAGGAATTGGCATCTTGGCCATATTAAGTCTTCCAAGCCATGGTATGGTATACCTCCTCATTTATTTAAGTCGTATATCCTTTATCTCAGAAATCTTTTGTACTTTTCAAGGTATAGATCATAAATATCTTTTAAATTTATCCCTAATTTACATATTTTATGCTATCATAAATTTTATTTTAAAATCTTAATTTCTGAATTTTGTTGCCAATATAAATATAATAAAGTAATTTTTATATTGACTTTTATTTTGCAAACTTGGTAAACTCATTTGTTAGTTTTAGTAGCTTTTTGGGCAATTCCATCAGCTTGTCTACAAAGGGAAGCACACAGTCTGTGAATAAAGACTGTTTTACTGTTTCCTTCCCAATCTGTATGACTTCTAACTTCTTTTTCTTTCATTATTATACCAGTTAGACCCTCCAATACAACGTTGATAGAAGTGGTGAGTTTTGTTCCTTATACTGTCCTGTTCTTTATCTTAGGAGGAAATCATTTAGTCTTTTACCCTTGAGTGTGGTGTTAACTATAGATTTTCTCATATATGCTATTTATCAAGTTGAGGGATTTCCATTTTATTCCTAGTTTGCTGAGAGTTTTATCATGAATGAATAGTGGGTATTATTCAATGCTTTTTCTGCATCTGAGATGATGTATGATTTTTCTTTTTTTGTCTGTGAATATGGTGAATTACATTGATTAATTTTTGAATGTTAAAACAACCTTGCATTCTTGGAATCAACTCCATTTGGTATTGATGTCTTACTCTTTTTATATGTTGTTGGATTCTATTTGCTAAAATTTTGTTGAGAATTTTTGCATCTAAACTCATAAAGGATGTTGGTTATAATTTTCCTTTCTCTCTCTAATAATATGACTGTTTTTCTGGGTCATGCTCCTTGTTTAAACTCTAACATAAAGGCTAAATCACAAAGGCTATTAAGTCACTGATGTAGCTTGGGAAAAATAATGTCGGGAAAATTTCCAAGGAATTAAAGCAGTAAAATGCATTTGGTATGGTTCTTGAGAGAGGAAAAAAAAATTTAAAAACTGGACAAGAAACTTTATGTTTTCTGCCAAATGAAGTTTTTCTTTTTTTTCTTTTTTTTTGGAGACATTGTCTCACTCTGTTGCCCGGGCTGTAGAGTGCCGTAGCGTCAGCCTAGCTCACAGCAACTTCAAACTCCTGGGCTCAAGCAATCCTTCTGCCTTAGCCTCTAGAGTAGCTGGGACTACAGGCATGCACCACCATGCCTGGCTAATTTTTTCTATATATTTTTAGTTGGCCAATTAATTTGTTCTATTTTTTTTTTTTTAGTAGAGACGGGGTCTCGCTTTTGTTCAGGCTGGTCTTGAACTCCTGACCTTGAGCGATCCACCCACCTCAGCCTCCCAGAGTGCTAGTATTACATGCATGAGCCACCGCACCCAGACAAATGAAGTTTTCTAAATGTTGCCCTTTCATTAGCTTCCAGATAGATTAAACGTTCTAGAAGGAAGAGAAAATTTCTTATTTAAAAAAAGAAAGAAAGAAAAATGAACAAGATAAAGTTCTTTCTTGTTAGTGGAAAAATAATTCAAGGGGAAGGGAATGGTATCAGGAAACAGGCATATGAAGAGGGGCACACTTCATGAGGATTTTTCCCCTATTTTTAAATGGGGGAAGGAAAGAATATAAACTTTTTAAAAATTTTTATTTCAAAGTATTGTAATACTGTAGGATACAAATATTTTTGCTTACATGGATCATTTTTATAATGCTTGAGTCACGGTTACAAGTGTGCCCTTCACCCAGATAGTGTTCATTATACCCATTAAGTAGGTTGTTGCCCATCCCCTCCTGCCCCCTTGCCCCTGCTTGATTTCCATTGAGTTTTAGTCCCCTCTATGCACATGTGTGCTCATCGGTTAGTTCCAATTTAATAGTGAGTACATGTGGTGTTTGTTTTTCCATTCTTTAGATACTTCGCTTAGGATAATGGTCTCCAGTTCCATCCAAATTGTTGCAAAAGGCATTAAGTCATCCCTCTTCGTGGCTGAGTAGTATTTCATGGTATACATATACCACATTTTGTTAATCCACTCATGAATCGATGGGTACTTAGGTTGATTCCACATCTTTGCAATTGTGAATTGTGCTGCAATAAACATTCAAGTGAAGGTGTTTCTTGAAAAAATGGCTTCTTTTCCTTTGGATTAATATTCAGTAGTGGGATTGCTGGGTTAAATGGTAGGTCGACTTTTAGTTCTTTGAGGAATCTCCATACTGTTTTCCATGGAGGCTGTATTAATTTGCAGTCCCAACAACAGTGTAGAAGTGTTCCTTTCCCTCTGCATCCACATCAGCATCTATTGTTTTTGGACTTTTTAATAAAAGCCATTCTAACAGGGGTAAGGTGATATTTCATGGTGATATCGATGTGATATCAATTGTGATAATTCATTTCATTAATTTGTATTTCCCTGATGATTAGTGACATTGAGCATTTTTTCATATGTTTATTGGCCATTTGTCTATCTTCTTTTGAAAAGCTTCTTTTCATGTCTTTTGCCCACTTTTTGATGGAGTTGTTTGAGTTTTTCCTTGCTAATTTGCTTGAGTTCTTTGTAGATTCTGGTTATTAGTCCTTTATCAGATATATAGTTTGCATATATTTCCTCCCATTCTGTAGGTTATCTATTTGCTCTGTTGATTATTTCCTTGGCTGTGCAGAAGATTTTTAATCTAATCAAGATTAGATTAAAGTTCGATTTATTTATTTTTGTTGTTGCTGTGATTGCCATTGGGGTCTTCTTCATAACTTCTTTGCCTAAGCTGATATCTAGAAGAATTTTTCCAACATTTTCTTCTAGTATTCTTATGGTTTCATGCCTTACATTTAAGTATTTTACCCATCTTGAATTAATTTTTGTGACTGGCAAGAGATATGGATACTGTTTCATTCTTTTGCATGTGGCTATCCAATTTTCCCAGCATCATTTATTGAATAGGGATTCTTTTCCCCAGTGTTTATTGTTCTCTGCTTAGTCAAAGATTACACATGGCTGTAGGTAGATGGTTTTATATCTAAGTTTTCTGTTCCATTCCATTGGTCTATGTCTCTATTTTTTTTTTTTTTTT